>CAJQZM010042233.1:0-19253 GCA_907164665.1 Colias nastes | reverse complement strand
TCGTGTCTCCCCTGCTGGTGCAGGCCGGTATTCCCGGCTGGGCACCTGATACACGGGGCGCGGGGCAGATCTATGTTCCGGCAGGTCACAGCCTGTTACGCATTGCCCTGCCCTGAAATCGCGTCATGTCTTGCGTCTCTTTTCCTGTCCTGTCTTTCTGCGTAGCCGCCCCTTCCCATGATGGAAGGCGGCATTCGCTGGCAGACCGGGGCCCGCTTCTGTAGCCCCTCAACCGTGAAGGCCATCATGCAGTACCGTTCCACGCGCGGCGACGCGCAGCCGCGCTCCTTTTCAGACATTCTTCTGGCCGGTCTGGCCGAAGACGGTGGACTGTACATGCCCGAAACATGGCCGCAGTTTACGCCCCAGGAATGGCGCGAAATGCGCAAACTGTCCTATCCGGATCTTGCCGCGAAAATACTGTCGGTGTTTGCCGAAGGCAGCATCGACCTACCCACCCTGCAGACACTTTGTGCACGGGCCTATGCGGGCTTCTCCCATGCAGCCATCGCGCCGCTGGTCGAGGTCGAGAACGGCCTGTTCTCGATGGAGCTGTTCCACGGTCCGACGCTTGCTTTCAAGGACATGGCCATGCAGCTTTTGGGGCAGCTGTTCGAGCATGTGCTGACGGAACGCAACCAGCGCGTGACCATTGTCGGCGCGACATCGGGAGACACGGGCTCAGCCGCGATCGAGGCTTTCCGCGGTAGTCCGCATCTGTCTGTCGCCATCCTGCATCCCATGGGCCGCACATCCGATGTGCAGCGCCGCCAGATGACGACGGTGAAAGACGACAATATCCTCAATATCGCCGTCGAAGGCACGTTCGATGACTGCCAGGATCTGGTCAAGGCGATGTTCGCGGATACGCAGTTTCGCAACGAGATCAACCTTTCGGCTGTCAACTCGATCAACTGGGCGCGTATCGCGGCCCAGATCCCGTATTACGTACGCGCTGCCCTGATGATGGGGGCACCCGATCGCGAGGTGTCGTTTGCTGTGCCGACCGGCAATTTCGGCAATGTGCTCGCAGCATGGGCCGCCAGCAAAATGGGCCTGCCGGTACGGCGCCTGTGCATCGGGTCGAACCGCAACGACATTCTGACCCGGTTCCTCACGAGCAACGACATGAGCATGCGCGCGGTCGAGCCGAGCTATTCGCCATCGATGGACATCCAGATTTCCTCGAACTTCGAACGTCTGCTGTTCGAGCTGCTGGATCGCGACGCAGAGGCGTGCCGCAACACGATGCAGGCATTCAGGCAGACAGGCCGCATGACGGTCGATCCGGCTGTCTGGCAGCGCGCGAAAGACCGCTTCGGTGCCCTGATGCTAGACGACGAGGCAACACTGGCGGAAATGCAGACCCTCTGGGAAAGATCGCTTTATCTGGCCGATCCTCACAGTGCCATCGGCCTTGCCGCGGGACGACAGGAGCAGGAGCCGGGCATTCCGATGATCGTCGCTGCCACGGCGCATCCGGCCAAATTCCCCGATGCCGTGCGTCGTGCCACAGGAATCGATCCCGCCCTGCCGCCACACCTCGCCGATCTGTTCACGCGCGAGGAACGCTACGAAACGCAACCCAATGAGCTCAATATCATTGAGGACTCTGTAAGGCGTCATCTGGCAGGCCATACGCACAAGGCCTGATCCAATTTCGTTTTCCAAAACCGCGCTGTCTCTGTCCGGCTGGCATCTCGCCAGCCGAAACTGATGCAGAGAGCGGGGGCTAGGATTTTGCCTGCCCCGTCGCCATCTGTTCAGAACCCCTTACCATGTTGCCAGGACCATCACCGCTCGATGACCGATCCGATCACCGTCACCACTCTGCCAAATGGCCTTACTGTCGTCACCGAGAGGATGGAACGGGTCGAGACCGTTTCGTTCGGCGCTTATGTCGCTACAGGAACGCGTAACGAAACTGCCGAGGAAAACGGGGTCTCGCATTTTCTCGAACATATGGCGTTCAAGGGCACACAGCGCCGCAGTGCCGCGCGCATTGCCGAGGAAATCGAGAATGTGGGCGGGCATATCAATGCCTATACCGCGCGCGAGCAGACCGCCTATTACGTCAAGCTGCTGAAAGAGGATCTCCCGCTCGGCATCGATATCATCGGCGATATCCTGACCCACAGCACCTTTCTGGATCAGGAGGTCGAGCGCGAGCGCGGCGTAATTCTGCAGGAGATCGGGCAGGCCAACGATACGCCTGACGACATTATTTTCGACCACTTCCAGGAAACGGCGTTTCGCGACCAGCCCATGGGCCGCCCTACGCTGGGTACGGAAAAACTCATCGCCTCCATGAAGCGTGAGTCGATGATGCGCTACATGCAAACACATTATACCACGCAGAACATGGTCATCGCCGCTGCCGGCAATCTGCACCACGAGGCGGTGCTCGATCTGGTGCAGGAGCATTTCCGCGACCTGCCCGACCATCAGCCTCCTGCGCGTGAAGGCTGCACCTATCTGGGCGGCGAGCATCGCGAATCCCGTGATCTGGATCAGGCCCATCTGGTGCTTGGCTTCCCGTCGGTCAGCTATAACGACCCCGCCTATCACGCAACCATGCTGCTCTCGACCGTGCTTGGCGGCGGCATGTCGTCTCGCCTGTTTCAGGAAATCCGTGAAAAGCGCGGGCTGGTCTACTCCGTCTATTCCTTCGCCCTGCCCTTCCTCGATAGCGGGCTGTTCGGAATTTATGCCGGAACAGGCGAGCAGGAAGCGGCAGAACTCGTGCCTGTCCTGCTCGACGAACTGCGCCGCATAGGCGACGGGATCAGCCCGGAGGAAATCGCCCGCGCCCGCGCGCAGGTAAAGTCTTCGCTTCTCATGTCGCTTGAGAGCACCGGCAGTCGCTGCGAGCAGATCGCCCGTCAGATGCAGCTCTTCGGACGCATCATCGATACGCAGGAAACCGTAGCGAAGATCGATGCAGTCGATGAAGCCTCGATGATACGGGCAGCAGAAACCCTGTTCCGCTCGCGGCCGACACTCGCAACCATCGGCCCTGTGGGGTCCATTCCCTCCTTCGAGGCGATTAGCCAGAGGCTTGTGGCATGAGTGCAGAACAGGACCGTCTTGCCGATCTGATCAAGGCGGCGAAGCAGGCAGGCGCCGACCGTGCCGATGCGCTTGTCGTCTCCTCACGTTCCGTTTCGGCCATGTGTCGACGCGGTGTGCCTGAAGGGCTGGAGCATTCCGAGACGATCCAGCTCGGTCTGCGGGTGTTTGTCGGCAAACGGGCAGCGAATGTTTCTGCCACCGCGATCGACCCGAGCCGCTTCGAGGCTCTCGCCCAGCAAGCCGTTGCCATGGCGCGTGTCGTGCCCGAAGACGCCCATGCAAGCCAGGTCGACCCGGACAGCCAGGGCAGCTACGATATCGCATCGCTCGATCTCGTCGATCCGTCCGAGGCGCCATCTCTCGACCGGTTGCTCGCACGTGCACGCGAAGCGGAAGAGACGGCTCTGGGGTATGCGGGCATCACAAACAGCAACGGGGCATCGGCGGCATATGGCCGCGTCGATATCACGCTCGCCGAAAGCAGTGGGTTTTCCGGACAGTACGCCCAGACCAGCCACAGCACCGGTGTCAGCGTTCTGGCTGGCGATGGTCCTGCCATGCAGCGCGACTACGCAGGTCACAGTGCACGCTATCTGAGCGATCTCGATGCGCCTGCAGTTCTGGGCCGCGAGGCGGCGGAGCGCGTTCTGGCACGACTGAACCCGGTCAAGCCGCGCACGGGGAGCTTCCCTGTGGTGTTCGACAAGCGCGTGTCGTCAAGCCTGCTTGGCCATCTGGCCGGGGCGATCAACGGCGCATCGATTGCACGCGGCACGTCGTTTCTCTCGAATCATCTGGGAAAGCCCGTTCTTCCCGAGGCGCTCAGCATCATAGACGATCCAACCCGCCGTCGCGGTCTGCGCTCCAAGCCCTTCGATGCGGAAGGATTTCTGCCGCGCAAGTTGTCCTTCGTCGAAAACGGCATTTTGCGCGAGTGGATACTCGACAGCCGCTCGGCCGGCCAACTTGGTCTGCCGAATAATGGCCGTGCCTCACGCAGCGTCGGCGGCCCGCCCTCGCCCGCCGTCAGCAATTTCTACCTGACTGGTGGAACGGGCTCGCGCGATGCGCTGATGGCCGATATTGTCGAGGGTATCTACATCACCGAAATGATGGGATCCTCGATCAACGGCCTCACTGGCGATTACAGCCGCGGGGCCTCAGGATATATGATCCGCCATGGCGTTCTGGCCGAGCCCGTGGCCGAATTGACCATTGCGGGTAATCTCATCGAAATGTTCGCCTCCCTGCGTGCGGCGGACGATCTCGAATTCCGCCATGGTGTCGATGCCCCGACCCTGCGTATCGACGCCATGAGCGTTGCCGGAAGCCAGTAAGGAGTTTTCATGTCACGCCGCCTCTTCCGCGCCTCTCTTCTGCTTCTCGCCCTCGCTCCGCTCATGGCCGCCACGGCCGATGCGCGCCCGGGCGGTGGACGCTCGATGGGGAGCCGCGGCAGCCGCACCTACTCCCCGCCGCCCATGACCCAGACGGCGCCATATCAGGCGCGCCCGATGGAGCGCAGCTATGCGCCCCCATCTTCTCCCTCTCCGGGTTACAGCAACCCGATGCAGCGCCCGATGGGGCAGCCTTACGGGTTTGCACAGCGTCGCCCCTTCATGACGGGGTTTGTAGGCGGTCTGCTGGGTGCAGGCCTGTTCGGCATGCTCTCCGGCCATGGTTTCCTCGGGGGAGTCGGCGGCTTCGTATCGTTTATCGGGCTGCTGTTCCAGATCGCCCTGATAGGCTTCATCATCGTGATGGTACTGCGCTGGCTCGGCAACCGCCGGTCTGGCAATGGGCAGTCCAGCGGGATTGGCGCGCGCCCCGGTCAGGCTTTTTCCAGCAATGCCGAAGCCCCTTCCGTGACGCTCTCCAACGCCGATTATCAGACGTTCCAGCAGCTTCTGCTGGACATTCAGGCTGCGTGGAGCGCGCAGAACATGCGCGCGCTGGCAAGCATGGCAACACCCGAAATGGTGTCCTATTTCAACGAGCAGCTTGCCGATTACGCAAGCCGCGGTGCGCGCAACATCGTCTCGGACGTCCAGTTCATCAGCGGCGATCTGTCCGAAGCCTGGCGCGAGGGCAATCTGACCTACGCAACTGTCGCCATGAAGTACTCTCTCTATGACGTCACGACAGACCAGTTCGGCAATGTCATCGATGGCAGCAAGACTGAACGTCAGGTCGTGACCGAACTCTGGACCTTCGTACGCGCCGATGGCCGCGGCAACTGGGTGCTTTCTGCTATACAGCAGGTTGGCTAAGGCCATCCTTCCAGTCAGATCCCTTATAAGGATCTGACTGGGCTAAAGACTGGTCTGTGAGGCCATAGCCATAACGGAAAGATGAAATCGCTCCTCGGTCGGGGCTCATTGCCTTCTCCGACTGGACGATACCGTAGCCGGGTATTTTGACGCTGTGCGGAGGTCTCTTCAGGGTTGCTCGCAGATAGATCGAACCTATAATATCGACCACAGAGCGAGACGCTGATGCTCCATGACCGTATTGGCATCAGCCATGAAAAAACGCCATCTGCTCCTCGGAGACGCGTCCCCAGACCTGTTCCAGCAGGTTATCGACCGCGTTCGGGTTTATGCGCAGGATAAAGCACGAGGCCGTCTTGTGCGTTACCTTACGGGCGCACACAGGGACGCCCTGTCCCGGATAGTGAAACCCCGGATTATATTTCGTAGAACGGTAAGCGGTCTGCGGTTCCGATGCGAGTTCCGCAATACGGAAAATGGCCTTGAACGACTCTTGCCTCAGTCAGTGCCGAACTACGCAGCCAAGGTGGCAGAGACGACATATCTATCGATGGGAGGCAGCACCGTGCCGCTTCGGTCAGAGACGAAGATAGGTCCGCGCAAAGAGTGAAATCATGACCACCGACAGACCGCCGACCAGCCCGACAATGCGTCCCTGACGTCTGGACGAGTGATCGATCTTCATCATGGGAACAACACCCGGTCAATAAGAAGGGCCGAAAACAGCAGGAACAGATAAGCCAGCGAGTAGCGAAACGCGTAGCGCGCAGGCTTGTCCGCATCCAGACTGACACCGCTTGCGTCCTGACGGTCCATCAGAACACGCAGGGCAAACCAGACAAAACCCAGGCCGAGCAGTGTGGCGCTGACCGTGTAGATCATGCCGCACAGATGCAGGCAGGACGGCACCAGGGAAACCGCGAACAAAATAAGCGTATAGACGAAGATATTCCAACGCGTATGGCGCGCCCCCTTGACCACGGGCAGCATGGGAATGCCAGCCTTCGTGTAGTCCTTGCACGCATAGAGCGAGAGCGACCAGAAATGCGGTGGCGTCCAGAGGAACACGATCGCAAACATGACCACTGGCAGGACGCTCATCGAGCCCGTCGCAGCGGCCCAGCCGATCATGGGAGGGAACGCCCCTGCGGCCCCGCCAATAACGATATTCTGGGGCGTGCTACGCTTGAGCCACATCGTATAGATGACGGAATAGAAGAAGATCGAAAAGGCGAGAATACCGGCAGCCAGGGCATTGCTTGCAAGCCAGAGCAGCGCAACCGAGGCCAACGACAGAACGATTCCGTAAATCAGCGCTCCATCGGCATCCATACGCGCGTCAGGGATCGGACGCACCGATGTGCGCTTCATGACAGCGTCGATGTCGCGATCGTACCACATATTGATAGCGCCTGCGGCACCTGCGCCGATGCAGATGCACAGCATATCGATCAGGCCGAGCGGTACGGATGGCCATTGCGGCGCAACAGCCATGCCGGCAACACCCGTGAAGACCACCAGTGAAATCACGCGCGGCTTGAGCAGAGCCAGCCAGTCACGCAGTGTCGCGCCTTGCGTCTTGTCGAAGACCGCCTCTCCGGATGTCACGCTCTGCGAGGCGCTCATCAGCGTGTCGCCCTGGCCAGTTGGCGCATGGGCATAAGCAGTCGCATGCCGAGAAAAGCCACGCATATGAGCGACATCGTCATCCCCCCCTCACCGATGCGCTGCAAAACCGGCAATGCGGGCATCATGGCAAGCAACGCTATGCCCATCGAAACGAGATGAATGCGACAAAGCGAAGACGGCGCGGCAATATCCGGGAATATCGCCTGCCATTTGTAATAGCATCCGAACAGGGCGAAGACGGCACCGAACATCATAGCCGAGTGAAAGGCTTCTGGACGTGTCGGGAAAAGCCCGAGCACCCAGCCTGCGGAGAGCAGGAGCATCGCCGGAAAACTCCAGGAGAGCGCATAGGTCATGACGAAGCTGCGTCTCCAGAGCGATGCGCAGATCATGACCATAATGGCGAGGCTTGGTACCGCAACGCCCACACCAAGAAGCCAGCCATCAGAGAGCCCTGGAACGGTCACTCCATGGGCCCAGACAACCGAAACCCCAAGCGAGGCGAGCGCCATCAGCACAGGCAGGACAATTCTGGAACGAAGCGACTGGAATGCGACAAGATTGGCAATCGCCCCCAGAGCAAGCTGAACGACAAGAGCCAGCACCGGAACCTGCGCCCGCCCAAGCCAGTATTGTGCTGTCGGCAGAGCGGCACGCCCAGCCACGACATCATGAGCAAGACCGGCGAGAAGCACCGGCGTCACAACGATCAGTCCAAGCGAGGCAAGCAGTTGCGACCATGCAAACGGGGTAAGATCCCGAAAACGCACGTCGCGGCATTCAAGGCATTTGATAACCGTCGTTACTGCCAGAAGAGCGGATCCGACACACCAGAGCGCCAGCGACGCGATAAAGGCTGCCGGCACATGAGCGCCCCAGACGGCCGCGAACGCTCCGAGAAGAAGGGCAAGAAAAGCGATCCGGTCGAAACGGATCATGGCTGGGGGCAATGGGGTCAGCTCGTTCGGCAGAACCAGACGCCCCATACCACCGATGAAAGCAGGAACAAGAACGAAGAGATCGAGAAGCAGACCGTGGCTCAGGCTATGAAACGGTCCGGCTCTCTGGGCGAACAATCCAAGAAATCCCCCAGCCAGACCGCAGAAAAGCGAAAGGCCGAGAAAAGCTGCGCCGTCCCCACGAAAACCGGCGGCCTCGCTGTGTCTCGAAATCGGTGAATGTAACAAGACCCGTTCCTTATTCCGTTCCTGAGGTCCCGATACCACCGGTATCGTCATGGAACCCTGAAATCGAGGCCGGTCTGGTATGAACTGTCGGGCACGTATGTGTCAGGCAACCAGGGCCGTCTCGGTTTTACTTATCCTTCTCGAGCGGCAAAGTCACGAGCGTAAACAATCCGGCAGGCGGTACTGGCGTGATGGTTGCACGCGCCAGATCCTCCGGCGGCAGCAGGGATTCCATTGCGAAATCGGGATGCCATCCGAGAGAACGCGACGCCCGTGCCATACCCTTCTCTACAGCGAGACGCACACCGCCCGTTGCAAGAAAGTGGTTGACGAACAGGATATGGCCGCCCGGCTTGACCACGCGCTTGAGTTCACCCAGCAGGCGACGCGGGCTGGGCACAACAGAGGCCACGAACATCGCAACAGCGATATCGAAACTGCCTGCCTCGAAACTGGTCGCTTCTGCATCCATCTCCAGCAGATCATCGACATTGCCGAGCTGCTGGTTGATCACACGCTGACGGGCACGTTCAAGCATCGCCTCCGACAGGTCGATACCGGTGATGTGCTTGTCGCGATTATAGTGCGGCAGAGCGAGCCCCGTTCCCACACCAACCTCGAGCACCCTCTGGCCAGGAAGAGCGTTGACGGCAGCGACTGCACGACGTCGACCGAAAGCAGAGATACCACCGAAAACGGAGTCGTATACCCGGGCCCAGCGACGATACGCGGCCCGAACCGCATCGGCATCGAGAGCCGAACGTGGCCGGGGATGGGCGTCGTCCAAAGAGGCAGTCGGGTCGATCAAGGGGTCCGGTCGTGTCATCAGGCTTCGTTCGTCTGGTCGCGAAAAATCATCTGTTCCGTCCTGATACCTGCATGCAGCCCGGAGGTAAAACCGGACCAGTCGTAAATCGCCTGACGTCAGCCAGCATGGCAGGCATCGAATTACCGCAAGGGTCTTATCCTATCTCCCCGCCACTGGCGAGAGGTGGTTTGCATTTCGTCACAGCCGAAGCCTAGAAGATCGGTAATAACAAGAGGCATCGAAAGCGCTTTACAGCGCTGGAACCGTCCAGGGGAGGTAAAGCTCAAAAATGTCGCATCTGAACATATATCTGTTCATTCTGGCGCTGAGCCTTTGGTTATCCATTTACCTTTACAGGTTCAGGGAAAAGATAAAGGAATGGTACTTGAATAAATTTGACAATACCCCGCCACCCCTCCCGCCGGACGGAAAAATCCCCGAAGTGTCGCTTCCCTTCAACTATTCACCATCGCCCCCAGCAAATGAGTCCGGCTCTGACGAGAACAAAACCGCAGGAACGGGCGGCCCATCGAGCAAACCTGAAGAAACGGGGCATGATAGCCCGCACCCCACGCGGATGGCCGAGGTATCATCCGGAACGGGAACGGTCGGTTAAGCGCTCCCCCCGCTGAACACAGGAGGAATGCCAAGTCACGCCGGTTCCCGGGCCATATATTGTTTCAGGCCAGTCTTTTCTCGATTGCATCCCAGACTAGGCCTGCGCTGTTCATCGCGTTGAAGCGATCAAGCTCCTGCAGGCCGGTTGGCGAGGTCACGTTGATCTCGGTCAGCCAGTCGCCAATCACGTCGATCCCGACAAAAATGAGCCCGCTATCACGCAGATGTGACCCGATACGGGCGCATATCTCCTTGTCGCGCGGCGTAAGCGCGACCGCCTCGGCTCTTCCGCCGACATGCATGTTCGACCGTGCCTCGCCCGTAGCGGGTACGCGATTGATTGCTCCGATAGGCTCGCCATCGACGAGAATGATCCGCTTGTCGCCCTTGCGTACCAGCGGCTCGTAACGCTGGATCATCAGGGGTTCGCGCGAACGGCTGAAATGCAGCTCGAGCAGCGAGGCAAAATTCTCATCGCCTTCGCGAATACGGAAGATTCCCGCGCCACCATTGCCGTAAAGCGGCTTGAGAATCACATCGCCATAGCGCGAACGGAACTCGGCCAGTGCATCCCTGTCCCAGGTCACCAGCGTGGGCGGCATGAGATCGGGAAAATGTGTGACCAGAAGCTTTTCCGGCGCATCGCGTACGGATTTCGGGTCGTTGACGACGAGCGTCTTGCCCGGCCCCACCCCATGGACATGCTCGAGCATATGCGTTGCGGTAATATAGCCCATGTCGAACGGCGGATCCTGACGCATGAGAACGACATCCGTCTCGCCCAGATCAAGACGCGCCGGCTCGCCGAAACGAGCATGGTCACCCTTTGCACGCTGAACGCGCACCGGACGCGCCAAAGCGGAAAGACGCCCATGGTGAAGCGTCGATTCCGCGCCGCCCTCACCCAGAACCAGCGATTCGACAGGATAGACAAAGAGCTCGTGCCCCCGGTTCTGCGCCTCCAGCATCAACGCGAAAGTCGAGTCCCCGTCGATATTGACGTGCTCAAGCGGATCCATCTGTACGGCAATTTTCAGCGCCATCGTCCTAGTCCTTTTCACCCACGAAACACGCGGTCTGTTCATATCAGGAATAAAGGCATCTTGTCCGGTCTGGACGCTCAAGGCCAGCCGGTCAGCAAGTATCTGCAACGATCGCACGCCGGACGCGCCATGGTTTGCAGCGTGTCGTTCAGTCCGGATAAGCGATCGACAGGATTTCCAGAATCATCGTTCCGTTCGGCGTCTGTAAATTGACCTCATCGCCAACACGACCGCGCATCAGAGCCCGCGCAACCGGTGATACCAGGGATATCTCGCGTCGTGTCAGATCGGCCTCATCGCACCCGACGATCGTTACCTTGTGGGTTTGATCGTTATCATCGACATAGGCAACCTGCGCCCCGAAAAACACGCGATCGCGCGTCGTCTGCGTCGCAGGATCGACGATGATCGCGTGCTCCAGCCGTTTGCCCAGAAAGCGCGCCCGCCTGTCGATTTCGCGCAGACGTCTTTTCCCATACAGGTAGTCGCCATTCTCCGAGCGATCCCCGTTTCCTGCTGCCCAGGAAACGATCTCCACAATTTTGGGGCGCTCCACCTGCATCAACTCGCGCAGCTCTTCACGCATACGCGCAGCCCCGCTGGGTGTCAGATACTGCGACAGCGCATTACGCTTTTCCTCAGCCACGCCGTTCAGCAATCCTGTAGCGAATGACACCGGAAATGCGCGCGCCGGGTGGCAGAACATGCAGCCCGTTTTCAAGCAGCTCGGGATGATTGAGCGCATTATTCATGTTCGAAACCGCTTCCACCGCGACAAACGGCTTTTCCGGCGCGGTGAATACAACCAGATGCTGGAAGATCGGGTCCGCAGTCATATGGAGTTCGTAGCCGGCCGATGGATAGCCCAGCGTGGCACTGCCGGACCAACCTGCAAAGCAGTTATCGAGACGTAGCGCCCCGATCTCGCGCGTCTTGTCGAAATCGAAGTCGCCTGTACAGGGAACCTGATCGACAGGGAGCATATCCGGGCCGTTCTCCCACATGGAGCGTGCGGTAAAACGCAGGGTCATATCGTCGGCGCGTGCGAAAAACGGGTGAAACCCCATACCGACCGGCTGCGGCCTGTTATCGCGGTTAGCGATCAGAATCTCCACATCGAGCCCATCGGGCCTGAGAACGAAGGAGAGCACCGAACGATAGGCGAATGGCCATTGCGAGGCGTCGTCGCCTTTGGACGGATCATGATCGAGGACAAGAATGGCGCGTTCCGCATCGCTTTGCGCGACGGTCCACTCCCTCTCCCAGCCATTGCCATGGATGGCATGCGCTTCCGCCACAAAATTCCGGGCCAGCGTATAATCGACTCCCTCGAAGCTGAAATGCCCCTGCGCAACGCGGTTCGAGAACGGCACGAGCGGATAGCCCGCGACTGGCGTGTTTTTCTGCGCAGCAAGATTCGGGTCGGTCGTCGGCACAAGAAGATCACGTCCGCGCAGACGCCAGAAAGCAAGACTGCCCCCAAGGGCGGGCAAAAGCCCGATATGCGCTTCGCCGATTCTGAGTTCGATCATCCCACTTTTCTCCTGCCACCGCCCCGCTTCTTGGCCGGGTCGTAACCGCCGCCGCCCGGACCGAGAGGACGCGGTGTCTTGTCCTTGCTTCTGAACCCGCTACGCCCTGCCGTCGAACTGGGCAAGGGAGGCGGTTCAAGACCGAGATCGATGGCTTCAAGCCGCTTGATTTCGTCGCGCAGACGCGCAGCCTGTTCGAAATCGAGATCAGCAGCAGCGGCGCGCATGCGTTTTTCGAGATCCTGAATCGAAGCTGCCAGCGATTTACCGACGAATTCCTGCGTATCGCCCGCTTCATCAGGACCGACCGTGACGTAATCCTGCTCGAAAACAGACGACAGCGCATCGCCAATACGCGACCGCACCGTTTGTGGCGTAATACCATGCGCCTCGTTCCATTCGACCTGACGCGCACGGCGACGCGCTGTCTCTTCAATCGCAAATTCGAGCGATCCGGTCATTTTATCGGCATAAAGCAGCACACGCCCGTCGACATTACGGGCAGCGCGCCCGATCGTCTGAATGAGCGATGTGCGACTGCGCAAAAAGCCTTCCTTGTCCGCGTCGAGAATGGCGACCAGCGCACATTCCGGAATGTCGAGTCCCTCACGCAGCAGGTTGATCCCGACCAGCACATCGAATGCCCCGAGACGCAGATCGCGTATGATCTCGATACGCTCCAGCGTATCCACATCGGAATGGAGGTAGCGCACCTTGATGCCCGCCTCGCCCATATACTCCGTCAGATCCTCGGCCATACGCTTGGTCAGGGTCGTGACAAGCACGCGCCCGCCTGCATTGATCGTATCGCGTGCCTCGGCCAGAAGGTCGTCCACCTGCCCTTCGACGGGACGCACGATGGTGACCGGATCGATCAGCCCGGTCGGACGAATGATCTGCTCGGCAAAAACTCCGCTCGTGCGCTGCATTTCCCAGGGGCCAGGCGTTGCCGAAACGAACACGCTTTGCGGGCGCAGGGCCTGCCATTCCTCGAACTTGAGCGGTCGGTTGTCCAGACAGGACGGCAGACGAAAACCGTATTCGGCCAGCACGGATTTGCGCGCATGGTCTCCTCGCGCCATGCCGCCAATCTGCGGCACGGTCACATGGCTTTCATCCACAATCAGCAAGGCATCTTCGGGCAGATATTCGAACAGGGTGGGCGGCGGATCGCCCGGCCCGCGTCCCGACAGATACCGTGAATAGTTCTCGATCCCCTTACAGGCGCCTGTGGTCTCGATCATCTCCAGATCGAAGATCGTGCGCTGCTGAAGACGCTCCGCCTCAAGGAGCTTACCCGCGGCATTCAGCTCATCGAGACGCTGACGCAGCTCGGCCTTGATGCCGATCATGGCCTGATTCAGCGTCGGGCGAGGCGTCACATAATGCGAGTTGGCGTAAACGCTGATTTCCGAAAGATCGGCCGTCTTGTTGCCGGTCAGAGGATCGAATTCCGTTATCGCCTCGATCTCATCGCCAAAAAGCGAAACGCGCCATGCGCGATCCTCGTTCTGCACGGGGAAAATATCGATCTGCTCACCACGCACACGAAACGTGCCGCGCTCGAACGCAGCGTCGTTGCGACGGTATTGCAGTTCGACCAGCGCCTTGATCAGCTGGTCACGATCAATGGCACCGCCTGCCTCGAGCTTGACCACCATACGCGAGTAGGTCTCGACAGAACCGATACCGTAGATACACGACACCGACGCCACGATGATCACATCGTTACGCTCAAGCAAGGCCTGTGTCGCGGCGTGGCGCATACGGTCGATCTGCTCGTTTATCTGGCTGTCTTTCTCGATATACGTATCCGAACGCGGCACATAGGCTTCGGGCTGATAGTAATCGTAGTACGAAACGAAATACTCGACCGCATTATCGGGAAAGAACTGCTTCATCTCACCATAGAGCTGGGCAGCAAGCGTCTTGTTGGGCGCAAGGATCAGCGTCGGCTTCTGCGTTGCCTCGATAACCTTCGCCATGGTGAAGGTCTTGCCCGACCCCGTCACGCCCAAAAGGACCTGATCGACCTCGCCGTCATTCACGCCCTGTGTCAGTTCGGCAATGGCAGTAGGCTGATCGCCTGCGGGCTCGTAATCCGATTTGACCACAAGACGCCGCAGCTTCTCCTTGACCGGTTGGCGTTCGGGTCTGAACCCCATGAGCCGGTGCTCGGGGATTGCTTCCATCGTGGATCGTGATGCTGTCGACATGGCTGTGAAATGGGCTTTCGAAAGGGCTGTCACAAGAGCTGGACCGGAAGCGGATGAGGGTGACCGGAACAAGATGCCTAGGTAGGGTAACAGGGCAGGATTACGGGGCAGGATTGTCGTAACCGATGCTGCATGACAGAACGCCTCATGACAAACAGGGGTTCATGATGCAGGATATCCTCAATTCTCCCCGGCACAGGCAGATCGTCGCCCTGGTTCAGGCGCATGGTTTCATGTCGAACGAGGATCTGGCTCAGCGCCTCGGCGTGACCGTGCAGACCATAAGGCGTGACCTCAACGCCCTGTCGGAAGCCGGTCATGTCGCGCGTTATCATGGGGGCGCGAGCCCAGCTTCTTCAACCGAGAACATTGCCTATGGTGAGCGCCAGACGCTTCATTCGCGCGCCAAGGAGGCTATAGGTCAATGCGCCGCCCGGCTCATTCCCGATGGCAGCTCACTGTTCATCAATATCGGCACCACGACCGAGGCCTTCGCGCGCGCCCTGACCGCCCATCGGGACCTGCATGTCATCACCAATAACCTGCATGTTGCTGTCGCCCTCTCGCCCAGACGGGATTTCCGGACCGTTCTGGCGGGCGGCCTTGTACGCCCGCAGGATGGCGGGATTGTCGGTGCGGGGGCGACAGAATCGCTGTCGGGTTTCAGAGCCGATTTCGGGGTAATCGGCATAAGCGGCATCGAGGAAGACGGAACCCTGCTCGATTTCGATCTGGACGAAATCCAGTGTGCCCGTGCGATCATGCGCCATGCCAGACGGGTCATCCTGCTGGCCGATCATACCAAATTCACGCGCAGCCCCGTCGGTCGCGTCGGCGATCTGAGCGCCATCGACGATTTCGTGACCGATCGCGCGCCCTCACCCGCATTTCAGGCCAGCCTCGCCGCCGCCAATGTGACACTTCACATCGCCTGACCCATATTTTGCGATCAGATAACACGAATGCGTTATTACTAACGTTTCATGTTCGCTTTTTTTCGTTTTGGTTCTATCCAGACCTTCGACTTCGTTCCCTTCGAAAGGTCTCATGCCATGTCCGGCGTTTCCCCCAGCAAGACGACAGCGGCTTCCGGTCCGATCGATCATGACCTGCTGATTGTAGGAGGCGGGATCAACGGCGCAGGTATTGCACGCGATGCCGCAGGCCGCGGCCAGAACGTGCTGCTGGTCGAAAAGGACGATCTGGCCAGTCACACCTCATCGGCCAGCACGAAGCTGATCCATGGCGGATTACGCTATCTTGAATATTACGAGTTTCGCCTGGTGCGTGAGGCACTCAATGAGCGCGAAAATCTTCTGCGCATCGCGCCACATATCATCTGGCCCATGCGATTCATCCTCCCGCATTCCACCATGCTGCGCCCGGCCTGGCTGCTTCGTACCGGTCTGTTCCTGTACGACAATCTCTGCCGGGTCATGACGCTGCCGAAAACGCGCGTTCTGAAACTGCAGCAGGACCCCGCCGGAAAGATCCTCCGGTCCGAGTACAAGAAGGGGTTCGAATATTCGGATGGCTGGGTGCAGGACAGCCGTCTGGTCGTGCTCAATGCCATGGATGCCGCAAGGCGTGGTGCCACTATCTGCACACGCACAAAACTCGTCTCGGCCGAGCGTCTGGCAGATCGCTGGATCGCAACGCTGGAAGACGTATCCACAGGCGAGACACGTCACGTCACGGCGCGTGCTCTCGTCAATGCGGCAGGCCCTTGGGTGGCCGAACTGCTACAGGACAAGCTTGCTGTCAAAAGCCGCAATCATATCCGCCTCATCAAGGGCAGCCATATTATCGTGCCACGCCTCTTCGAAACCGAGCAGGCCTATATCCTGCAGAATCCCGATCGTCGTATCGTCTTCGCCATTCCCTACGAAAAAGATTTTACCCTCATCGGCACAACCGACATTCCGTGGGAGCAGGATCCGGGTTCGGTGACGATCTCCCCCGAGGAAGTGACGTATCTCTGCGACAGCGTGAACCGCTATTTCAGGCACAGCATCTCCCCTAAAGACGTGGTCTGGAGCTATGCTGGTGTACGCCCGCTCTATGACGATCATTCGGGTAGCGCTTCTGCCGTCACACGCGATTATGTGCTCGATCTCGATCACAGCGCCGCACCCGTTCTGTCCGTTTTCGGCGGCAAGATCACCACCTATCGCAAGCTGGCCGAGCACGCGCTCGAAAAGCTCGCACCACACCTGAAAAATCTGTCGGTCACGTCCTGGACCGCCACCGCCCCTCTACCCGGTGGAGATTTTGCCCGGGCAGATTTCGACGCGAGAGTGCGGTCCCTGATGGCGCACCATCCAGACCTCGCCCGCGACACGGCGACCCGCCTCATGCGCAATTATGGCACGCTGGCGGAGACATCGATCCTCGCAAGCGGAACGTCACTGGGCGCATGTCTGGGGGCGGATCTTTATGAGGCCGAACTGACCTATCTGATCGATCATGAATGGGCGCGCAGTGCAGAGGATATTCTCTGGCGACGCTCAAAACTCGGCCTGCGCTTTTCCCCTGAGGAAACGCGCGCGCTTGAAGATCATATCAACCGGCATCTGCACCGAAACAGCTCAACCATCGAGGCCGGGCCCGCGCACGCGCTCGCCTGAACGTCTCTCCCGCTTTTTCCCTCCCCCCTGGCTTACGGACATGCTCTCATGTCAGAAAGAAAGCGTTTTCTCGGCGAACTGATTTCAGAATTCATCGCCGTCCTCATCATCATCATTTTCGGCGACAGTGTCGCGGCAATGATCGTGCTCTATGACCCCAACCCCTATCAGAACGCCTATTGGGGCGTTGCCATCGTCTGGGGACTTGGCGTTACTTTTGCCATTTATGCGACAGGCGCCGTCTCCGGCACCCATGCCAATCCAGCCGTTACGCTGGCGCTTGCCCTGTATCGCGGCTTTTCATGGAAAAAGGTGCTGCCTTATTGCGCCGCGCAAGTCCTGGGCGGCATTGCGGGAGCCGCCGTCGTCTATCTCAACTTTCACCCGGTCATCGATCATTACAACATGACCCATCACTTCACCCGTGCGGGCGATGGGGGGGCGGCTGGCGTGTTCTTTACCCATCCCGGCCTTGCGGTGACGGCCATGCATTCCTTCGTGGTACAGATCGTCCTGACCGCCGTGCTCGTCTTCGGTATTTTCGCCATTACCTGCCAGTATAATACGCAGGCCCCGCAGGCGAATTCGGGGGCACTGATCATCGGGCTTCTGGTTGCGGCCATCGGTGCTTCTTCAGGATTTCTCGATGCCTGGGCCATCAATCCTGCACGTGATTTCGGCCCCCGTACATTTGCCTATTTCGCGGGCTGGGGCGCATCGGCCTTTCCCTCGCCGCAGCATTACTGGTGGGTGCCTATTGCAGGGCCGCTCGTCGGCGGGGTTGTCGGCGCAGGAATTTACCAGTTCACGCTGCGTCCCTTCATGCCCAACTACAATCCCGGTGCGGCTTCACCCGGCAGCGACGTGACACCCGAACTGGCCTCGCCAAAGGTAACGACAGTCAAACCCGCGCCGGTCTTTACCCCAACAGGGGGTGAGGCAACGCCTCTGCCCTGATCCTTCGGTCGATTTCCGATTATCCTGCTCTTTATTACAGGCTCCCATGGAGCGCTCTGAGGACCATTATCATGACCCGGAAAACCCATATTCTCGCCATCGATCAGGGCACGACATCGACACGCAGCATCGTGTTCGACAACAGGGCCAAGGCACTCTCGCTGTCCCGCCGCGAATTTACCCAGCATTACCCCAGTCCCGGCTGGGTCGAGCACGATGTCGAGGATATCTGGCGCGATGCCCTCGATACCGCGCGAGAGGCCATCGACCAGTCCGGGGGCATCGACGCCATCGCCGGTCTGGGTATCACCAGCCAGCGTGAAACCATCGTTCTCTGGGAGCGCGCAACCGGCAAACCGGTCCATCGTGCCATTGTCTGGCAGGATCGCCGCACAGCGCAGTTCTGCGCCGAGCTCAAGCGCGATGGCGCCGAAGACATGGTGCGCGACAAAACCGGCCTACTGCTCGACCCCTATTTTTCTGCCAGCAAAATCACCTGGCTGCTCGATAACGTGCCGGGGCTGCGTGACCGTGCCGCAGCGGGCGAGATCGCCATGGGAACGATCGACTGCTTCCTGCTCTGGCGCCTGACCGGCGGCAAGGTTCATGCCACCGATGTGACCAACGCCAGCCGTACCGCGCTTTTCAATATTCATACGCAGGAATGGGACCGCGACCTTCTGGCCCTGTTCAATGTGCCTGCGGCCCTTTTACCTGCCGTGTGCGACAACAGTGGCGATCTGGGAATGACCGACCCGGCGCTTTTCGGCAAATCCATTCCCATTGGCGGCATGGCCGGCGACCAGCATGCCGCACTTGTCGGACAGGCCTGTTTCAGGCCGGGCATGGCGAAGGCCACTTATGGCACGGGCTGCTTCATGCTGCTCAACACCGGCGAGAAACCCGTCACCTCCCATCACAGACTGCTCACCACGATCGGCTATCGCATCAACGGACGCACCACCTATGCGCTCGAAGGTTCGATCTTCGTCGCCGGTGCCGCCATCAAATGGCTTCGCGACGGGCTGCATCTGATCACGCACGCCTCACAGACCGACGATATGGCGACACGCGTGCCCGACAGTCATGGAGTGTATATGGTGCCGGGATTCGTTGGGCTGGGCGCTCCGCACTGGGACCCCGATGCACGCGGCCTGATCTGCGGTCTGACCCTTGGCTCGACCGAAGCCCATATTGCCCGGGCTGCTCTGGAATCCGTCGCCTACCAGACATTCGATCTGGCGCATGCCATGCGCGAGGATGGTGCCATGCAGGCACAGACCCTGCGTATCGA
>CAJQZM010042232.1:0-19043 GCA_907164665.1 Colias nastes | reverse complement strand
TCATTTGACCCATATTTTTTTCCTATGCGGGCTTGTAGTCTATATGTGGTTACAGCATTGAGATACTATTACTACGTATGGAGACGACACCGCCTACATCACTTATGTTCCGCTCAACATAGGTCAAATGGCATAACTGCACTCAGTCGTTTGCTCGCTCATTGGCGCGAATGTCACGCTCATTTTTTGTTTGTTTTAAAGTGAAACTCATCAAATATGCCTTCGTGTGTGTTACGATATTGCACGAATAATACAAATAATACGGAAAAGTGCAAAGGAATAACTTTTCATCGGTAAGTAACTAGATAATAATTTTTAAAACTTGGTTCGAGCAAAATTTTTGGCGGGCGCCATTTTGCGTAATTTGTCATAGACTAAAAATTTAAGAAATGGCATTTGGTATGAAAGATGTTTAGATAGTAATATTACATGACGCACTTTTACACATTTAGAAAATATTGTACTGTGGATATTATTTGAAAAAAAGGTTAAATCAGGAAAATAAATTACCTACGTATCAATTTTTTTTTGTTGCATTGATTGGTTTTAATTGAACAGTTTTTAATTGATAAGTTTATTAATAATTTATTTATTAGATTAATTATATATAATTTTTTTTTGTTACGTTGATTGTTCATAATTGATAAGAAATAGGCAGAATATTTACAAAGTTTCGCCTCTATGGCGGTGAGTCGATGACATCGCTTAATCTATGACTCACTAGCCGCCCCGCGCCGCCGATCTGGCGCACAGATTTTGTTCCTCGTGTCTCCTCTATACGTAGTAATAATAGCTCAATGGGTTACAGGTGGTTACATATTTTTTGTTCTACAGATTGTTTAATTTGCATTTGTATTATTATTCATATACAATAGCTAGTTTTTTTTATTCAATAAGGATTTCTATATAATATTTCAAACTCGCTTTAATTACCAATAGAGTTTATATTGCAAAATTATCGCCAATAATGCATATTATTAATGTAAAACATGACCTATTTCCATTACAGTTATTACGACGGCGATAGTTAGTTTAGTTACTCTGTGACAATATTTTTTCCATGTACGTTATACCGAGGAAATTTTTAACTTTTATAATGTGATAAAGAATTCAAAAACAAGTTTATGATATTTTTAAGAAGTAACAATATAAACTCTACTTGTAGAATTATCTTTATCTATTAATTACATAGTCTATGAGCTCAAATCAGCCAGTGTTGTTTGGAACTCGATTCAAGTCTGGCGGATAAGAAGCGAGCAGTTAGTTACAAATAAATTCATAATTCTAATCGTACAAATATAGAGTAGTGGAGTAATAGAGTCCAAAATAAAACAAATATTACACATTAAATACTTTATTTTAATACATAACCAAAACTACATGTTGGATAACAGGTATTTTCTTTACTCACCATGAATCGATCCTTGATTAAAAGAATAACTCAATCTCTATTCACCTAATTACTTTATTCAACACCACCCGCCCTTTCATTCTGACCAGCATGTGGTTCATGAGTATTTTCGTCCATGCCTATTTCTCCATAATTACCCAATAATCTTTGACCGGTTGGGTCAAATGGTGATTTGAAGTGGAAATTCGCATTGTACCGTTTTCCCATAACTTCTATTTCATATTTGCCGTCTTTCAAATAATCTTTCGTAACCTGATCCCCCTTGTTTGTGATGTAGCCAACACCAACTGGTTTATCTAAGTAGAATGCATAGTCTCCTCGTCTTAAGTAGCCGACAACCTCACCATTTCTGTATATTGCTTCCATGCCAAACAAAGCAACCTGAAAATGACAATGTACTTTTGAAAGGTGTTCATTCAAATACTAACTAGGAATCATAAAAACTTCTAGGAACTCCTGTTGGCATGTTTTTAATTTGAATCTATTGTTTATTTCTACTCATCATCGATACGGTAATTGAAAAAAATCGATCTTATTATTATAAAAATTGATTGCTTACGAATACTTGATAAGATCCTCTCTACAAATCTCAAAATTTACCTTTTCATCAAGGGTGAAGTAAGCATATTTCTTAGTGACTCCTCGGTCCTTCACTTTTGCGACAACATCGTTTCCGATGTAATCACCACCTTTCCGACATGTGAAGCCTAAGTTCGCTTCTATTGGGTTGTCGTCATTGCGCAAATCCGCATTCCATAAATGATAACCTATAGAAATTATTATTAAAATAAGAATAAACATTTTTACTTTTATAGTATACCAAATTTCCAAAGTACCTACACATTTTTTTTGTAATATTGTCTCTTATGTAATATGTGCAATAAATTTTGAATACATTAAACTACCATTTAAACCTTATTATTGTAAGCAACATTGCACTAACCTTTTTCAAGACTCAAAGAAGTCAAAGCTCTCCACCCAGCATTAGTCAATCCAGAAGCAGATTGCAAAGTCTTATATACTTCAATAGCGGATGATGAAGGTACATGTAACTCCCAACCAAGCTCCCCAGACCAGGCTACGCGCAATGCTCTGCAAGTATAGGCCTTATTCTGTGCGGAATAAGGTGCTTTTGATACGTGAATGCTGCGGTGTGTGTTCACTGGGAAAGCGTCGTTGGAGAGCCCTGCGTCAGTGTACCGTTGTAGGATACGCTGGCTAAAAGGTAAATATTAAAATCATATTAATTTAAAAGTAATTTTATAAGAAGTTTGTGGAAGGAAATAAAGGGATTGTTATAAGTTTAAATTAAAGGAAATATTTAAACTAGCTGCATTTATATAAATTTATATATTTTTAGAAATTACACGGGGCGCTGGGTCCAATATTAGTTTGAATGTGATAAAAATGTACTGCGATTCTGCACATTTGCCTTATTGATGTAGACAGTTGATAACAAATCATAGCAAGTCAACGACTATTAGCAAAGTGAGGGTAGTTGGGTCAAACGTAGTATAAACAACGTCCGAGCCCCTAGGCACGATTCGTACGAATGCACCACGATTCAAAGGAAGGCGGCATTTTATAGTAGACTACAGGCCCGTATAGAAAAAAAATATGGGTGATTTGAACCACCAGGTGACCTATCTAGAACGATATAAGAGCATAAAATAATAAGATTCAGCACTATGCCGTCACTTGTAAGCTGTCCAACTGAGTGCAGATGAGAATTCGAAAGTACAGGTAGACTCGGTAAATTTTGGTCATATATTTTTGTACGGCATTCTTAACCACCGATAGATCCATTAAAAATAATAAGAAAACGCACAGTGCCGTACAAAAATGGTGGTCCACAAAGTCGGAATGTTTATTTATTTTCCGAGAATTACCGGGGTAAATTTGGTCATTTGATTATGTACGGCATCTGTGTCATACTATTTCAATACTGCTTTTAATCCATTATTCCGCAACGCCGTACAAAAATCATGGGGACAAGGGGAAAAAATCGAGAGTTGCAATCCCCTCTCTTTCCGCACTCCAGTTACGTCTAACAATATAATTTAATTACCTGTCAGGACCCTGGATACCCAGGACACACAGTTGCTTAGTTAAATCCGTGATAGTTGCACGAAGTTTGTGCTTTTGAATAATGCGTCGTAGATGCGCCAAAGTGTGGTTAGCACTGAATCCACTCGTCACCACGTAGTAGCCACGGCCCTAAGGAGTAATCAATTAAAAAAAGAATTGAAAATCGATCTACAATTGACAGAAAAGTGACAATATATAAAAATTAAGCTGTGTAAAAGTGCTAAAAATAAGAACTTCACCATTTTCTGAAGTAAGTTTATAAAGATTTAGTATTGATTATAATACTCACTTTAAATATGGGTTCGTGCAGTTGACCGCTCCCTCCATCGAGAACACTAACGGTCAAGTCAGCTTCTACTCCTCCTTTTTCATTTAATAGCAAGGAATACACGACCCTAGAAATAAAAAGAAACACTCATTTGCATTTATATCAATGACATGAAAAAAATACATATTAAGAGAAAGAGAAAAAAACCCAGATCCGACTTCCGACCGACACGGTAAATTACTATACCAAATAGACATGCATTTTATATGTCTCAATATATTTTATTATTGTGTATACCTATTTTCTTTTTTCGTCAGATCAGCAGTGAAAGCCAAGTCAGCAGTACGTTGTGCGTCCGGTCCGGTCAAGTAGAACTTTCCATAGTAGGACATATTAAACAGAGCTGCAGCGTTTCTGCATGCTAGTGCCTCTTTAGCAATCTAGAAATAATAAAAATGTTGTATGTATATATCTGACAGTTATGCATCATATTATGTTGTAGAACGAAGAACGGAGAGCTTCTCCAATAAATATATCGATTTAAAATCGATTTAATTCATAAGTAAATAAATATTTTACAAGATCGTGATATTTAGAGAATCCGAAAGTGTATTCCCCCTTAAGAATTTCTTCGTAACGAGTGTCAGTGTTCTTTGGGTAATCATGTGCACCACCCCAGTCATATTGTTGAACTCTTATCTGAAAACAAAATATTAAATATAGATCGTATCTCTTATGATATGGCAAAGAACAATAATTACTTTTCGTTGTTACTTGGGTTACATTATTTTATAACCATATACATGATTACTTATTATTTCATTGAATCATCTATGAAACGAAAAAGAAATAATTTTATACTGCTCTACATTTATTCCTTAATCCAAGATACAAAATACTCTCAACGGAATGGCTCTCAATTTTCGTTTATTTGCCACTGTTTCACGTCGCAATCGAGTGATTTTATGGTAGAAAGAACGTTATGGTATATAGTCTACTTTTTATTAATTCCATTGACAAAAGGCACGTTGTCTAAACCGTGGGCAACAGCTAGTAGATCATAAAATTCAAACCTTTTCTCCTGGCATGAAAAACGCCGGACGTTCCCATCCAGCCCTAGCCTGCATTATAGCTCCATCCTCCACCAGCTCTTGATGTAACGCATCGTGACTTGAATCACGACCCGCCAGATGCTCATCATTGGGAAAAACTACGCAATAGTTCTTAACATATGCCTCGAAACTACTCTCACGGGCCCAATGCGCTCGGGACATTTGGGATGGAGTGAAGCGACGGATGTCGAAAGAGAACATGTTGTAGTTTGGTCTGTAAAGAAGTTATTGAATAAACTGCTAACTGCTATTTTTGCTGTAAGATTACGAGTATATGACTATTAAGAAAATATCTTGAAATTTACCTAAGTTAGTAACAGAAACTGAAATAAAAACTTAAGAACACATAATTAGGTATGGTTGTGTGTTATAATAAAAAATTGTCACGAGAAAACGTTTGAATGAACTTTACTGACCTTCCCTTAATTATCCATTCAGCCATTTGTATCCCACATCCAGCAGAAAACATCATACCAGCTGAGTTATAACCGCAATTATGATATAAACCTATCGGGAAAAAATACAACATTAAAAAAAATTGTCAAATTCTAGGGAGTTTTAAAAAAAATCTTAAACTCAAACATTTATTTATTCAATTAGACTTCTTTTAGAAGCACTTTCGAATCGTCATTACATATTTTAACAATTACCACCGATTCGGAAAGCAGTATCTATGGAGAAGAACCGGCAAGAAACTCCATAATTCTCTTTTAAAATCATGTCAATAAAAGGTGAAATTGCTTCTTCTAGAGTAAAATGAAGTAAAAAGTCTTACCAAAAAGATTGGGATCTTCTCCAAGTAAAGGTTTATGGTCTGGTGTAAAGGACTCAGGCCCACAAACTGTGCTCTTTATACCGATATTAGCGAGCTTAGGACAAAGGGAAGCAGCGCTTTCCATGTGCACATTAAATATATCCCAATTCAAGTCGTATAGGTGGAATTGAAGATTGTCAGGGAGCTAAAAGCGGGAAGAAAATCATTTTAAACGAAGGTAAGAAAAAAGTATCGGCCGTTGAAAACATATCATTTGAAAAGTACGACTAGTAATCTCGACAATCGTTAGTTTTAGTAGGTACTTAAAAATTTTTTTTTTTTTTATTGGGAATAGGGAAGCGCTTGACCACAATCTCGCCTGATGTTAAGCTGAGATGTGGTCTAAGATGGAACGCGCTTCCCTAATATATTTAACTAGCTTCCGCCCACGACTTTGTACGTGCATCCCCGTTTTTCCCCGTTCCCGCAAGAATTTCGGGAAATCCTTTCTTAGCGGATGCCTACGTCCTAACATCTACCTGTATGCCAAATTTCAGCCCGATACGTCCAGTGGTTTGGGCTGTGCGTTGATAGATCACTATATCAGTCACCTTTGAGTTTTATATATATAGATTGAAACAACTTCAAGACTTTAAGATACGAATCATAACTTGAGTGCATCTCTGTTTGTTTAAAAGAAAAGATAAATATATCGCGATTTATCTTTGCCTTGACCTTTCAAATAACAATCATGATATTTAACAATAGCAACAAGTCATTGTATAAATTGGTCGAACTTACTTGATCTAAAATTAATGGATTATGCTCATATCCACCGATTTGGCAGGATTCGCCCTGTATTCTTATATAGAGGTTCGCATCATGGTCTCTTATATTGGGACAATTACGAATTTCAGGTATACTTTCAGATACGACGTAGGCATGTTTAAATGGTATTATAGGTAGTGATGGAATACCTGCAAAACGAGCTATACGAGGTCCCCAAGCACCTGAAAAATTTTACGACATATTTAATAATTATCCAAGATAATACATATGATGTTATGAGGATCATAATTTATTCAGTTTAAAACTCATAAGTACCTCCGCAATTAACAACACACTTGGTTTTTATAAATCCCTTTTCGGTATGAATGCCTGTTACTTCTTTGTTTCCCAGCAAGTTGTGTTTGTAATGTACGTCAAGGATAGGGCAATCATCGTATACCTAAGAGAAATTAAGTTGAAATATAGATAGATATATTATATTTGCCAAAAAAAATTGACACAGTATGATATAAGCGGAATGCGCACTATTTTGAGCCATTAGTATTAAATTTGAATTTGATGATGTCTTACTTTCCCGCCATTTATAGTTGCTGCTTTAAGAAGAGCATTGCAAGCCATTGTTGGGTCAACGACGCCATCTTGCGGTGAATACAAAGCTGATTGAAATACAGAAGGATTCAGAAGAGGAAAAATTTTCTGAGCCTCTTTTGGGTCAAGGATTTCACTATTTATTCCCATAGCTTTTCCCAGGGTTTGCAAACGATAATATTCTTGAGTGCGGATCTGAAAGAAGATAATTAAATTGCAATTTAAACATATAGGTAGATAGTTATACATATATATTAAGGCAACGCACTTGCTCCCAAGAAAATTTTTTTTGACGAACTTTTTTTGTCGTGCCAATTTAAGGCATTTTTATTTATTCTACTAGAATTTTTGTTAGCATTTTTTTTGTGAAATTTATTTTTTTATTGTTTACCTCACTCCGCGAGATTAGCATGCCACCATTATTAATCCATCCAGCATATTCGCCTGTTTCCTTCTCGAGACCTCTGTACACGCTTTTTGAATCTTGCAACAGTTTTATCTCCAAATCGCAAGGCCGTAGAGACCATACCAGACCTGTATTTACATCAAATTACCTACGTAAATAATGGCTTAACTAGCATAAAGAACAGCACAAGTTTTTTTTTTATCGTAAACGCTGAATTTAGTCATACAATCATTGATATCACTTTCTTTCTATAATATATTTCATACAATTATTTACCTGCAGAATGCCATGTTGTCCCACTGGTTACTTTAGCTCTTTCTAAGAGTACAGCATTTACTCCTCTTTTAGATAGCTGATATAATGTGTTGCATCCTGCTATTCCACCACCTATTTAACATCAGGAAAAGACAATTAAATTTGGTATTTAGAGTGACTCGTAGTATTTATACTCGTTAAGATCATTCAAAGTTAAACATAAAATAAGTAATATTATTTAGATTAACAAAAATACAGGATAAAACAATTCTTGATTAAAATTTACCATTTCTCTAGACTACACCACATATAAAAATATAATAAACTTGAAGTAAAGCAAACTTCCTCGATTACTTAACACAGATGAGGTCAACAGAATATTAAGATGCTATAAATCATAGATACTGCACAATTTTTTAACATTATCATAATAAACATAGGTATGTGTTTTGTATCACGTACTCACCAATCACTACAACATCTGCCGACGTCACTACTTCCCCTTTCGTCGTATAGTTCTTTCGGATGTTCGCCGCTTTTAAATATCTACTTTTTGGATTTAAATAACCATGTTTTACCACTTTAAACATATTTCTATATTAATTACCAAATTAATGGATTTTCGTGTTAGGTAAGCACAAAAGTCTTTATTAAATTTATACGCGTCTTTCTATACGTAAAATTAGATATTATATAATATAATTACGTTAATTAGACATTTTCGTATGGAGATGACCGTACAGATTGACACTCAGTTTATCTATTGAATATTTATTAATAACGAGCTCTCCTATCATTCTCAAGTTGATAAATACTGTTTATATGCAGATATTAAGATGAAAACATTATGTATCTTTTCGAGCATTTCAAAGCTACGAAACACGAAGTTAGTATAAAAATATATGACAATTTTGTGTGCATTCGATAGGTTGGAGGATACGTTACAAAACTATTTTATATCCCTATGCAATATAAGGGTTCCCGGGCACAACAACATTTGCCGGGTCATCTAGTAATATATTACTTGCTCTGTGCTAGTAATGTTATTGAAATGAAATGATATGACTATTTGCGATATGTTTTGAAAATGTTGAATTCATCATTCGTCTCTAAGGTCTTATTTTGATCCGCTGAATTATGAAATTAAATCTCCAATCCAATTTCTTTACAGCTTACAGTTAAACAACCTTACGTTATCACAATGATTTTTAATTATTGCTCGTTTTACGTATTGTTGACGTGTGAGCAAACTTGAACCGATAGTAACAAGAAGTAAACAACATAATAATTATAGCGGCCCACATTTATCATATGTTAGCTTACGAGTCAAAGTTCGACTAAGTCGTCATGCATATTTTGTAGAGGAAAATATAGAGCTACATTTTGATTACATTAAACGTATTTAAGTGGACAAGTTTTTAAATCGAAAGTGATAGTAAAAACATATTAAAAACAATAAAAAATTTAACCCCACTTATTTCTGTACATGCAGCTAATATTATTTAAGTGTTGGTAATTTTTGGTCATTTATAATTGCAAGAATTAGTTTATATCTTTGTTCATTCATCCTCATTCAGTATTTTTGAGCATATAAACAAAATAAATAAAAAATACACAATTAGATAACCGCCAATCTTTTATTATTTTATTTACAATAATTATAACGTTTTGCGTACAAAATAAATGATGCAGTATTATACATTTCTTATAAAGCTACATATAGTCGACTCTATATTTCAATCTTAAACATCAAGTTTAAATTAAATAATTTTACAATAATAAAATGCCAAATCTTTTTAAACAATTTTCAAATTATATTTTCTTTCATGCGCGACCTTAAAAGTAAGTGATAAAAATAAATGAATTAATAAGGTAAAGTAAAGCACCTTATTTAAATTTCAAATACATACTCACCGACAGAAACTTCTAAATATAATAACGATAAAATACAATACTCTGTCCCCTTTCATTACGCTCAAACGTTGTTTCTTTGGAATTATCATTTATCAATACAATAAAATATAAAATCTAAATAACTGATCGAATTTGTTCCAGGAATGACGTATACAAAGTTAAAATCTAATACAGTTCTAATAACAAAAGAAAATAGTTTTACTAGTTCCAACTCAAGATTACAAGAGTCGATAGTCACCATATAAAAAATCTTACTCATCGAAATTGCAATACGCGAATGTATTCCTACTATTGTCATACTTAAGAAAAAAAATCTATGTGTATTTATTCTGTAGTGAGGACAATTTAATACAAAGGTCTATAATAAAACTAAAAAGGGCACTATAATATACCTTATAACTTATCACCTCGTGAATTAAATTAAAAAGTCCTTAACCTATTCTATCTAAAGGCAATTTTTTTCTATTTATCCTAGTTTCTCACTGACGCAACACCTTAATGGAATAAAGCCTCGCCATTTCTGCATCTGATACACACATAAAAAATGAAGTTTGTCAGTGTTTTCAAAAAACTATTTTTTTCTCAAATTTTTTATATTTTACGAAGACATAAATAATCTCTTGCATTTTTTTGGTCATCTAGTCTGTTGTTTATCCCCTTAAGCCTTGGAAAAATACAACCGATTTTAATACCTTTTCAATGGATGACAGACGTGCGTAATACAATATGACATTTTCCCCAAGTCAATTAAGAAACTACAACATAAATTATAAGGATAAAATAATTTTGACTAAGTTTTTGAAGAAAGTTGGATTACTTAAAAAACACAATATATTTAAATATAAACATATAAAATAATACTTAATCAATGGCAGTTTTTATTAAAGAATTTTCTTAACACTTTTCTATCATATTCTTTTGTACTAAATCTTTAAAAAAAATCCTTATTAATTACTTTAGATACATAATTAAATTTTTATATGTGCTGCTTATATTTAGTGTTACTCCCATTTCGTTTCTGTTTTATATTCATAATAATCTGAAACAATATAAAAAAATGTAGGTATATGATGAAAAAAATAATTATAAGAAGAAAGGCGTAAATGTGGCTAATTAGAGCGAGGCGGTGTTGTCGCGTCGCGTGATCACCTACGGTTGCGGGCGCAAATTCAAATTTTTACAATTTAGAACTTCGTTAAGACATGATGCGGACTGGCAACGCGTCGTATAAGCGTGAGAGGCGGTGTTGACGCACCGCTCAGTTGCCACCGCAAATTCGTTACTAAAAAAATTGCATGTCTAATTCAAACGTGGTGCGGACTGGCACCGTGCGGCAGTGTTACCGCCCCGAATGATAGCCGGCTGCGGCTGCCGCAAGAACAACATTAAAAAAATTGAAATATGTGATACCTCGTTCAGACATGGTGCGGACTGGCAACGCGTGGCGGTGTGAGCGCGAGGCGGTGTTGCCGCGCCGCGTGGTCACCCGCTGCAGCGGCCGCGGCTGCTTCCAACTGCGCACGGAGCGCTACCAACTCACGTGTACGTTGGAATATGGGATCCTGGCGAATATATTACATATTATATTTATCAAAATCGGAGACTACTCAAAAGTAAAAAGTGAAAGTGCAGCTGACAAAATATTATGTATTATTGATGTCATACTAATTTAATAAATGCGTATAACTTATTTGACAAATATTTCATATATTATAAGTTAATAATAATAGATTTTGTATCTATTTTATTACAATAATATGTGATTAATGTTTTTAATTTTCTTTATTTTTAGTAGTTATAATATCTGCATCTTTCTTCACTATAATAGGAAATCATTATTAAGCAAAATCTTACTTGTTGCCTCATTGTTGGATTCCATCTGCAATATAGCGCTTTCCATAGCTTGATGATTCTCAAAGAAGCTACAGGTACCAAAACAGTTTGTGGCCTAGAATATGGCGATAGCGGCGTATTCGGTCCAAAGGAAGATGGACCCCAATACAAGGGGTTAAGGTACAAATCTTGACGGCTGTTTATGTATGACCACAATGATACTGTCTTGGTTTTGACTTCTGTAAAAACAGATAAGAGTTGAGATATATTATGGTACTAGGAGGAATACAAACTAGCAATGTAGCATGGACTGTCATCAACATTGTTTTTTAAATTACATATTATTTAGGATAAGAAGGACATTATTCATTTCAGGGTCTTATTTTGCAAGTAAATAATCATCTAAAACTTTCTGGAATAAAATAGTTTATGGTCTTTAAAGACTGAAAATTTATATCGATAGAAACTCATTAAAATACTCAATACAATTCTGAATTGATTGATTGATTCAATTATCTCTTTTTATAAAGGATAACAATATCTAAGAATACTTAAACTCCTACCTTCCTTCGCCCTCTCTCTTTCAGTATTGAACAGGAACGTCCCAAATCTACAGGAATACAGATGATCTACTATTGTTATTAAAAGTCTCTCAGTAAATTCAAACGCCGTGGGAAACTGTTGCTGTAATTGCCACACGCAATCTACCCATTGGACAAATACGGGTGACCTGTCTGCGTCGGAGTGACGTTCATCGCCGTGGCCTATACGCTGAAATTAAAAAATTCTTAGTACTATAGTGATCGGCAAAAAAGCGATACAATAATTAATATTCTGTAATACATCTTGAATTTTGAATACGAAGCTTACAATGACATTAAACGATAAGGTTTTGCCAAAAAATGACTTATGGAATGCTTAACAGTGACCAAAACCTTATTGCAGAACTCTAACATTACTGTTTATCCTTCCCTACATACTTCGGCTCATGTGTAGCAGTGTAGGTATGAATAAAATATCTTAAAAATTACACAATAACAATAGCTGTTTTGAAGATATAGCCTGATAGCCAATTTTTTTAACATAATATATTTTCATACACTTGTTATTTTAGGAAGTAAGATCAACATAATGGAACCAAAAATTGTATAATATCTTACCAACTGGAATTTGTGACCAAACGACAGCCACTCCTTTTCAATAAGAACTTGGAATCCTCTAAGCGTGCGGTAGTACGGATCAAGCATCAGCATTGCCAATGCCGTGAGCTGTGCAGTTCTGTCCCAACCGTCAGAACAATGCACTAATACTGATGTTTTGTGATTCTCCACCTAAAATTATATTTGCATTATCATCATCATCATCATCATCATCATCATCAGCCCATATACGTTCCCACTGCTGGGACACGGGCCTCCTATGAGGGTACAGGCCATAATCCACCACGCTGGCCAAGTGCGGGTTGGCGGATGACACATGTCGTCGAACTTTTTGATTCTTCGACATGTCGGTTTCCTCACGATGTTTTCCTTCACCGTTCAAGCAGTGGTGATGTTACAACATGAACAGATAAATTTAAAAATCAATTTATTTCCTGCGCGCTCGCCCGGTATCAAACCCCGGACTTATGGATTCGAAGTCCGAGGTCTCACCACTGAGCCACCACTGCTCTTATTTGCATTATCAGGAGTGCTAAATATAAATAATTATAGAGTAATCATGCGGATTCAATTGCAATCTTATTGTTAAGCTTTGGAGCCATTATACCTTTCCTTGACTATTCACTATTTAAATAATTACATAGAAGCGAAAATGCTTTTACCAGCTCACAAAAATACCTATTCTTATTACGTCATGAACATGTTGATTTTGAAAATATTTCGAGCTCGTTTCGCTCTTCCAAATTGAAAAAGAAAAGAATTATTTGATTGTAAAAAACAGTTGAATTTTGAAATAATATCCAATGGCATAATACAAACATCCATTATCAAAACAAATATTTTTACTGCATATTATGTTAAGTACAGAAATATAATATTGGAAATATCTGTTCTATATGTATATTAATATATTTATATATTTTAACCAGTCACCTTCAAACTAGATAAAAAAGACAATGAACTAACCTTATCAACGATACGAACGGCGCCCGCTAATATGCACTTTATATGCTTTAGCCAACAGGTTGCCTCGATTCCACTAAACCACCTGTTTTAAAAATATAAATAATGTATCGATAACATTTTTTTTTTTCAAATATATAAATTAGGAACTCAAAACACTATTAACTGTGAGCTTTACAACACTCACATTGACTCAGAAAAATATTTAGTATAATTGTTTTTTCATATGTACATAATTCTGAGTATAGATCACAATAGGTACGAGCATAGAAATCTAAATAACAAGGCAATAGAAGTCGTAAGCGCGCGTGACATTGTCGCCGCTCAGGTGGTTACTATGCCACAAGTCTGTTCGTCGCTTGGTGGTCGCTTGTTCAGTTGTTCCTGACACGTGCGTGAGTAAACATGGTGTGTTACAGCATTTCCCAGTGCGGAAATTCTTCCATAAATTGTAATTATACTAATAAAGGAATAAAATTTCACCGGTAAGTATTTTTGTTTATAAATATTGCCGTTTTTCCTTAAAATTATAGAATATTTGCAAGTATTACGAGTGTCACCATAGTAATCGAAATAACAATGAATGACACAGTCGACCATTCTTATTATCACGTTTAACACAAATTTCAACCTTATTTCTATGAGTTTATGTTCAAAGTTATATCCAAGAAGCTTATATCTAATACACTGGAGATTGCACTATGACCATTAACTTGTCACAAGAAAATATAACCTTGAATGACGTCAGTGTTGTTTTTTGTCTCTTTCTGTGGGTGACCACACTGGTTTGTATATTCAGGATTTTTCGAAATAAAAAAAACTAAAAATCATGGTCTATAAATAATAACGACATATATTTTTAACAGTATTTATATTATAATATTACTGGTCAACTTACATGAATAATTATCATCTTTATAGGTACATACCATTTTAATTGGTAGAGAATGATAGTTTTAAATAACGCTTGATAACTTTTGATCTCATACTACGATTTTTTAATTAAAATGAGTGCTACATACATTAAAACATCGTTTTGGTTACTCAAGCTTCAGTCTAAAACTTTTCAATATTCCAAAGGGAGAGTTGCATCGCTAGTGTTGATGTGTGGTAACGATATTACAGTTCTCAGAAATTCGTATGTCTTTCAGGAGCTGTACTTACGGTTACTAATGGTTTCATGGCTGTTAATTATAATATAATTAAAATTACTTTATCCACAGTTGAGACGCAGTAACAAGAATGTGGTAAATAAAAAGGTATAGCACTTTTCAAAAGGTATTTTTTTTCTGGACCGTAATCCTCAGGCTTAAAATGCAAACTGAATATTCTGGCATGTTGATAAATTTTACCCTTGATAGGCACTATGGACAGCCATTTATTTCTTTTTATTTCATTTTTGGAAAGCTGAAATAAGTAAAACAAAAAAAATTTGGTACTAAGTTAAAAGAACTATTAATTTCTATGTTAAAGAAGAACAAACATAAAACCACATGTGAGTGCAATATCGATGTCGTGCGTTGTTTCATTACTAGTATAAAAATCTTTGAAATGGTGTTCTAAATGTTCATCATAATTTTGTTAACTATTACAATATTTTCTCTTCGCTATCCGTAAAAACTCGTCATCATGGTTACCTTACTTGTTAAATTGGTTTATTGAAAAATGATGAAATTATTAGGAAAAGAAGATAGATAGAAGATATTTAGCATGATTGATTACTAAAATGATGATAAAATTGACGATTTTTGCCATGAAAATGATTCTAAACAGGTAAATGCATGAGTATTGAGGAATATTGTAAATAGCGTAAATATACACTTGCCTGTGAAATTTTATGCCAGAATTTGGTGTCCAAAAACTTCTGCAATTTTTCACAATGCAATACATTATTTATATTCGGAAAATATTTATTAAATACGCAACAATATTAACTTAAATATTCGAAGCGACGCAATTTTTTTGACACTTATGCCATATTGTCAAAGTGAGAGTTGCTACAATTTTATTATGGTAACTACCCATAATCAGGGAGTATCGCTTTTTAATAATTGGTTCAGATACTTATTTTATTTAGCATAAATAATAATTGTCTCATCCAACAATGCTTCTGAATGACGTTGTTGGCAATTTATCAACAAACTCATGTACAAAAACTAACCTTTTGCACAGAATATTACAGCATACATAGTAGCCTTGGGAAAACTTCGTATTAACAGTGGCAATACCAAGTTAGGTGTGAAAGTGATAAAACACAACAATTTTCTTGTTACACGTCAAATGTTCATACCGAAATCTCCAGTGTATATGATATAAGCTTCTTGGTTATATCTATTGAAAAAAAAAAAATTGACAACCTCTGTTGTAGAAAAGCCGAATTTTTGCGTATTGGAGCAAAAATAAACAAAACGTCTCATATACTTAGGGATGTTATTCTAAAATAAACCGTAAATTCGTGCGTTAGGATACATATTAAAAAGCTTAATTTAATATTTAAGTTAGTTTTCACTAAAATCAAGCTGTCCAATAAAAGACATAGTTTACTTGTGTGTACTGTTTAGCTATCGGTTTAAATGTGTTGATTTTGGCGACAGCGGTTTTCATACGAATTATGACATTATAGCACTTCTATGTGTCTTGTTATTTAGATTTCTATGGGTACGAGTTATTTGTCATCATCATATTATATAAGTTGCTTTTATTTTAAAGTTATTATACACGTATTTCCTTCACTTACCTAGTTTGATCAATTTGCGGGAAGCATAGTTCTTTCAGCTTACGTAAACTCTCCCTCATGACATGGATATTGTGTATATCGAGAAACACTAGTTCTGCATTCTGGTACGCGTCTTCTGATTCATAACTGTTGTATAAAATATATCATATCAATTTATTTTTAATTTTAAAGCATTCAAATAATTTATAAATATAATTAAAAAAATATATATTATTATATATTTCATCTCAATTACATCTCAGCCAATTATGTACGCTGTAGAAATAAGTGCGAAATTATTTGAAATAATATATAAGTAACACAACAAGTAACAAAAAAAAGTATAGCTTTATAAATAACTCGTTGTTTATATAATACTGGAGCAGATTAATAATTGTTGTTCATTAACATTTTTGATCATATAACTTTTCTTTAAATGAAACTTAGATGTAGACTTAACCTTTTCAAAATACATTCACAATAAGTTTAAAGTTTAAACAACTTACCCGCCCCCTTTCGCCTTGTTGGCGATAGCATTAGCACTGGGCCTGGCGTCCATGATGAACAGTTTATGAGCTTGTGCATTGGCATCCATTATTAACTGTATGTAGCGTTCGTCTTCTCTGCTACGCTTGCCACTCACCTAAAATGTAGATTCTTAATAAACCCTCAAAAAAATTGTAATGTGCATTTACACATTCGTGCTAATAACGAACACGCATATGTAAACAGTGCACGCGCTATAATTCGCCTTGAGATTAGTGTATTCGCGTTAATAGCGGTTTTTCGGACGTAATCAAAAAGCACGAACTTACTGTTCTACTTGAAAATGTCTAAACAGTAGAAGAACTTATGCAAATGTTTCATCGAGTCACAAGGCGAATAGCGAACACGAATGTGTAAATGCACCATTATGAATATTTGTATATGAATAAAATATAAATGTATCACGTAATGGTAAAAAATGTTATTACTTTTTATCTTTAAAATATTTAAAAATTGATACATCAAACAAAAATGAACTGTAACTAAATTACTAAATACATAACCACCAATTTAAAAGAGCAGTAAAATTATAGAAAACAAACTACCCTCCCTTTTCTTATTCCTACTCAGAATTTATGTTTACATACCCCAACAAGCGGCTGACTGCATCTCGTTATAGTAGCCTGCGAGCTGGGATGTATCCACGCCAACACGGGTATACGTCCGCGCGACCGAAACGCGGCGACAGATCGCAACAACTCGTCGTTCGCCGCCGCGGGCACCGCCCACACGGACGGGTAGCTGTCGCATATCTCGTACTTGTCGTTTATGCGTGTTATGCGCCACATGTCGTTGTTTACACCCTGAAAATTGGCTTGATTGCAAATCTATTCATACGATAAAATCGTAGGAAATTAAAAAAAATTGGGACTGTAACTGTAACCGCGGGGCACAGCTAGTACTTGTATAAAATGGTAATATAAAATTAATGTAGAAGCTTTAGACAATCATACTTTTATAATGTTTTGTATTTAAATAAAATTAAATGAATTATTTGATGGATACTGATGAATAGAAATACAGCAAGGAATATTCTTATAAGAAACTAGCTGTACCCTGCGGTTTTACCCGCAGTGCTCCACTCCTGTTGGTCTTAGCGTAATTATATTTAGCCTATAAGCCTTCCTCGATAAATGGGTTATCTAACACCAAAAGAATTTTTCAAATTGGACCAGTAGTTCCTGAGATTAGCGCATTCAAACAAACAAACTCTTCAGCTTATTATTAGTATAGATAATATTAATAAGCTTTACTTTTTTTTTCTGACTGCAAATATTTGTATAAAATGGTAGTAGTATTGTTTAAGCTATTGAGAATCATACCTTTATAAGGTTTTGTACTTTTATAAATTGAATGAATTATTTGATGGATATTGATGATTGCTATAGAAATAGAGCAATAAATCTTTTAAGTAATAACAAACTCAAACTCAATCATTTATTTATTCAATTAGACTTCTTCTAGAAGCACTTTTGAAATGTCATTAACTACATATTTTAACATTTACCACCGATTCGGAAAGCAGTATCTACGGAGAAGAACCGGCAAGAAACTCAAATTAACATTTATTCAAAATTTATTGGCTACATCACTACTTATGCTTACCATTCTTCTCAACTCTGCAACTGGTTCATATACATGCCATCCATCTTCAGGAAAACTCTCCGAGTAGCTAAATGCAAACATTGGCAGTCTGTGCGATAAAGGGAATGCAAGCTGCTGTAGTTTCTCGAAAATGCCGCGTCGAGAATGATTTTCTTGTTTGTGGGCAAAGCGCAAGTTACGCATGTCCTAAAAATTGATATAAATAATATGAAACATTAAAATAAGTTTATAAGCATATAAATTGCTGCTCCGCACAAGACAATGAATATGTATGGATTCATATAAATTATTCTAAGTTGTAATATTACAATTTAATTCCTGTTAACAAGCTATGTGTTATGGTTGATACACCTAATACATAATAGAATAGAAACCAAATTAATTATAATAATTGATCTTAGATAACAACAGAACACCTTAACAAATATTTCCTGTCTATACAGGGGTTCCTACAGCCTTCTGGAGCTAATTAATTAATATCATGCATATGTATGTGTATTACAATAATAATAAAATGCTGAAACATTATCATTATTCTATTACCTTACAAAATACTTCAATGCCATATGAGTTTTCACCCTTAGATGATGCCCCACCAACCTTCTCAATCCGAGATACCTGCAAAGACAATCAAA
>CAJQZM010042230.1:0-18320 GCA_907164665.1 Colias nastes | reverse complement strand
CCTTCACGCCACCAGCCCAGAAAAAGAAGGACGAGCACGCCAACCAGCGCGAGCCAGGATGGACAGAGTGCGGTCAGTCGGCTCGATGAGGCAACAGGAACGAGCTGACGCGGAAAGCCGATCCAGCCCGATCCGGCGCTGGAGCCCGAGACGATCTGTCTGATCTGCGGGATGGCGCTCGCCTGATCTATCCAGCGCAGCGAACCGTGAGACTGGCTTGCGAGAGGGGCAAGGATGCTCGATGTCGCACGCAGATCCGAATCTTCCATCGGGTTGCGCGATGCCTCGGCAGCCGTGGCCATCAGATTGTCTTGCCGGACAGTCCACAGGCCTTCCATCCCATTCGTCGAAACGCTGCCCGCAAAAACGCCATGGCCCTCAGGGTGCAGCGCGACTTTCGCGATATGGCCATCGGGCGATGTCACGAGCGCCGGGGCATCGAGACGCTCCGTATTGCTGTGGCGCTCGATATGCAGGCTGTTATCCCCGATTGTCGCGCGCAGCCGGTTTTCCTCCAGATCGGGCTCTTTCATCAGCCAGTGCGACAGCCGTTTCAGCAGCTCTGCCTGCGGACCGCCTCCGCCCTCGCCACGCGACCAGAGCCAGAGCTGGTCGGACAGAAGAAGGGCGACGCGGCCTTTCTGGACCTTGTCCAGAACCAGAAGAGGCTGTTGTCCGGGGCCGTTGAGCAGGGCCGTACCATGAACATGATCCGACCCTAGGGCGCGGTACCAGGGGCCCCAGGGCTGCGGCAGGCCGGCAGTGACAGGATGGCGTCTGCCCGCTTCTGTAAGCTGGGGGATGAAACGCTCGTCGATGACCCCGCTACTCGGCACATGGACAGGCAGGATATCGGCCAGGGGCGTGTCCTGCAGCGTACCGTCCTCGGTGAACTCCGGACCGGCCGTCAGCAGCAGGCCACCGCCCTCGCGCACGTAGTCGGCAATATTGGCGAGATAATCCTGAGGCAGAATTCCCGCATTGTGGAATCCGTCGAGGATGATGAGATCGAACTGCTTGATCCGGTCCTGAAACAGCTCCTTGATCGGGAACGGAATCAGGGCGAGATCGGAAAGCGGTGTGCCATCGTCCTTGTCGGGCGGCCGCAGAATGGTGAAATGCACGAGATCGACCGAGGGGTCGGCCTTGAGCAGGCGCCTCCAGACGCGCTCTCCCTGATTGGGTGTGCCCGATACGAGCAGCACTTTCAGCCTGTCGCGCACGCCATTGATACGCACGAGCGCATTGTTGTTGCGCGTGCTGACTTCACCTGCGAGCGGCCCTGCCGTCAGGGTCACGAGCATCTCACCGGGGCGACGGATCGGCACGCTGATATCGACCGGTTCGCCTGAGAGCGCGTCGATGGTGCGTGGCGGCTCTTCACCCTGATTGAGCGTCAACGTGACAGGCTGTTTCGCACGCGCGCCCAGATCGTCCACGACGACCCGTATGGTGGCCTCCTTGCCGACAAGCGCATAAGGCGGAGCCTGCAATACGCGCAGACGACGGTCCGTTTCCTCACCCTTGCCGGTCAGCAGGACATGAAGCGGCAGGGTCTTGCCGTCACGCGTGAAGATACGGGGTAGGGCAGAAGGTGTGTCATGCACCATGCCATCGGTCACCATGATGGCACCGCTGAAACGTCCCGGCGGAAAATCGGCCTGATCGATGGCATCGAACAAACGTGTGCCGTGACCTCCACCGCCCTGTACCGTGAGCGTATGCAGGGTCAGCCCCGGCAGATCATGGGCCGATTGCTGCAGGCGCGAGGCGATTTTCTCGGCTGTGTCCAGACGGTTGCGCAGTGCCATCGAGGGGGAATGATCGACGACGAGCAGAACATCCTGAGGAGAGGGTTCGAAGAACGGTCGGCTCAGACGCGGGCCGCTCAGCCATAGCAGAACGAGCAGGAGGGCTAGAACGCGCGCCACGCTGCCAGGTGCGCGACGCAGTATGGCATAGGCACCCAGAGCCGCGACGAGCGCTGCAGACGCTTCGAGCATCCAGAGAGGAACGAGCGGCATGAAGGTAAGATGGCTCATTGTTCCATCCTCTTCAGGAGTTCGGGAACGCGCATCTGGTCGGCCTTGTAATTGCCGGTCAGGGCATAGAGCAGAAGATTGACGCCAAAGCGATAGGCCTGCGTACGCTGGTCTTCGCCACCGGGGATGACGGCATAGGGCGTATTGCCCTGCGCATCCATGGCCCAGGCATGGGCCCAGTCCCCTGCGCCGATAATGATCGGGCTGACATCGTCATTGCTGTCATCGCCACTGCGCGCCACCCAGACGGGCAGGCCCTGAACGCGACCGGGGAAGTCGTGCAGGAGATAGAAGCTGTGGGCGAGCACATGGTGATCGTCGAGCTTCGAGAGCGGCGGCACGACCAGACCCGCCGTTGCACGCCGGAGTGCGGACCGCATCTGCCCTTCATCCTGCGTGGACAGGTCGGAGCCGACCCCCTGAGTGTCGAGCATCAGAATGCCGCCATGCGCCATGAAGCTGTTCAGCGCGGCAGAGCGCTTCGCATCTTCCTGCACATCGTCGGTGATCGGCCAGTAGATCAGCGGGTAAAAGGCCAGATCGTCCTTGCCTGGCACCAGGCCATCCGGATGACCCATAACGGCCGATGAGCGATCGGTGGCGTAATTGGACAGGCCTTGCAGGCCCTCTTTCGAGGCCTGGTCGATATCGTCATGTCCGGTCAGGATATAGCCCAGCCGCGTTTCGAGCGCAGCACCGGGCACAATGCCATGCGTGACCGCTTTGGGGGCCGATCCTTCATCTTCATCCTGCGCTCTGGCCTGTGTGAGCGGGTAGAGAGTGACGAGAGCGACAAGCGCGATCATGGTGATGCGCCCGAGCAGTCCGCGCAGCCAGAGAGCGATCAGGAAATCCGCAATCAGGATCAGGAAGCCCGCCCCGATAAGCCAGGGCGCCAGAGCGCGGTCCGGCGAGACACGATCAGGCGTCAGGCTTTTGCCCAGAAGCGGCTCGGGCATAAGGGCTGGCAGATGACCGCCAAGATTGAAAGCCTTGCGCGCCAGATGCGGCCCGTAATAGCCGGGCGGGTGCTGCACGTCAGGCATGGTCGTCGCCAGTGCACGCGCTAGAATCGGTCGGGCGGCTTCAGGCGGCGCAACGAGCTGGCCATGAGCGTCGAGCATGGAGAAGGGAGCGAGCTGACGGGCCGCATTATCGGTCTGTTGACCCATCGAACGATCGACAAGGCGCTCAAGCATGGCCGGAAAGAGACCCGATAACGGCAGGCTCGACCAGTCTGCCGTGCCTGTCACATGAAACAGGACGAGCTCTCCCTGACCGAAGGCGCTGGCTGTCACCAGAGGCGTGCCATCGCTCAGACGGGCCCAGACATGCGTACCCAGATCGGATGTCGGTTCTGCAAGCACCTGACGTGTGACCGTGACCTCTTTCGGCAGGGCAAGGCCGTTGAAGGGAGAGTGCTCGGCAAAATCCGACAGAACCTGTGGTTTGCCCCAGGACATGGGACCGCCAAGCTGCCTCATGCCGTTCATCAGGGGCACAGGCAGAAGGGTTTTGCCCATGTCGTGCTGCGCGGCCTGTGGATCAGAGGCAAGAACGGGACCAGCGAAGCGGATGAGCACGCCGCCATGGCGCACCCACTCGGCCACAAGATGACGTGTCGCTTCATCGCCCAGTGTTCCGTCGGTTGCGACGAGAACAGAGAGCTTCTGTTTGAGCAGCGCCGGGAGAGGACCGCGATGGAGCTCACCGACGCCCTTGATAGCCTGAGCAAGGAAAAAACCCTGGCCTGTAAGGGGCGTGTCCTGTGTGCCCGGTGTGACCAGACCGACAGGATGACGGTGCTCGCCTTCATCCAGCAGGGCAATGGCGGAGGGACCGGGCAGGGGCGCCGCATCGTCCTCGAGAACGATTCTGGCGGCACGGTTGCGCAGCAGGGGCGGTAAGGGAATATCGGTCAGGTGGTTTGCGCTGTCCGAGAGCGGTACGACGGTGAGCGTTCCGCCATTCTCTGCTCTCACACGCAGTTTCAGTGGGCGAGCCGGGCAGGGCAGACCACTTGCCGTGACAGAAAGGGCGGAATTATCCCCTTCATGGGCGGTGAGCAGCACCGTATCGCAACCGGGCCAGCGCATATCGCGTATGCCAGCCCCGAATCCGGCAATCCCTTGCCTGAGCGCAGTGTCCGCCCCGGTCGCCACGCCATCGGAGAGAAACACGAGAACGGACAGGACGTCGTTCGACGACGTATGCGACAGCGTGTCGAGAATATGGGCTGTTCTGAGGCGATCGGACGGCCATGAATGGGGGGAAAGCCCAAGCAGGCGTTCTTCGAAACGGGCGCGATCCCTCGTCGTGAAGGGGGCTGCCATGCTGCCATCCGGATCGGGAGCGGACAGAACGAGCGTGACGGCATGACCGGTGCGAAAGCGCTGTTCCGCAAGGCTGCGTGCGGCGCGCAGTCTCTCCTGCCAGTGCGGGACGGCGGCCCAGCCATTATCGAGTGTCAGAACCAGATCGCGATCAGCCCCGGTTGTGACGCTGCGTCCGAGCCAGATTGGCTGGGCAAGACCGAGCACCAGCAGGGTAACGGCCAGCAGGCGCAGAACCAGCAGCCACAGGGGCGAGCGCGCGGTATCGGATCGCCCGGGAACGAGACGGCGGAGAATTTCGAGAGAGGGGTAGCTCTGGGTTTTCGGTGGTGGCGGTGTCGCCTTGACCAGCCAGTACAGGAGCGGCAGCGCGGCAAGGCCGAAGAGCGCAAGGGGAGAGAGGAAAATCATGAATGCAGCTTTCCCCCGCTGAGGCGCGCATAAAGGGACAGCAGGGCAGGCATCAGGGGCTGATCGGTATGATGAACTGTAAAGCCCGCACGATGAGCCCGCGCGAGTGCCGTCATCTGTGCAAGATGAGCATGCATTTCGCGTTCGTAGGAATCTCTCAGTGTCTCGACCGCAGGAAGGACGAGCGAAGCCTCGTTTTCCAGGCTGTCAAAGGCGATGCGGCCTGCATAGGGCAGGTTACGCTCCGCCGGGTCCAGAATGCAGAACAGTTCGGTACGCGCCGGACGGGCAGCGATATCGCGCAGCAGACGCTCAAGGACTTCCGATGGAAAAAGGAAATCGCTGACAAGCACGAGTTGCCCGAAAGGGCGTAGCGCATCCAGTTGCGGTAGCGGGTCGGCCTGACCGGATAGCAGGTTCTGGGCGAGACGCGGCAGGGAATGCGGCCCACTGAGCGAACGCCCCTGCTCCAGGCCGTTGAGCAGCGCAACACGCTCGCCCCCATGAAGGGCGGCCGCTGCCACGGCAAGCGTTGCCAGTCGCGCCTGACTGCGCTTTTCCGGAAGGTCTGCGCGCGAACGCCAGACCATGGAGGGGGAGGGATCGCACCAGAGGGAGATAAGCTGCGCGCCCTCAGCCTCGCGTTCGCGCACCCAGAGCTGGTCGCTGCGTGCCGACTGACGCCAGTCGATGCGATGGGCGGGCTCATGATCGTGAGCGGGGCGGTACTGCCAGAAATCCTCACCCGCACCGGCACGATGCTGGTGGTGAAGGCCTGTGCGCAACTGTCTGCCGATACGGTCGGCTTCAACGACCAACGAGGGCAGGAGAGCTTCCGCCTGCGGAACGAGCGCACCGATCGCATCGTCCGGCCCCACACCCGGGCGGGACGACGCCGTGGTGGCATGACCCCGACGTCGCCACTTCGAGAAAAAACCACTCACGGTCAGAGAAGCGCCTCGACAGCCGAAGCGATGAGGGTTTCGACACGCATCCCCGAAGCGCGCGCCGAGAAGCTCAGCGCCATGCGATGCGCCAGAACCGGTTCTGCCAGCTCGGCAAGATCGTCAAGGCTCGGCGTCAGGCGGCCGTCGAGCAGCGCCTGTGCGCGACAGCTGAGCATGAGTGCCTGAGCCGCGCGCGGTCCGGGGCCGTATAACAGCGCATCGGCAATCTCAGGCTTATAGGCTGTCTCGGGGCGCAGGCCGCGCACGAGGGTCAGAATGGCCTCGACCACCTTCTCCCCAATCGGAAGGCGCCGCACAAGCGCCTGTGCGTCGATCAGTGCCTGCGGTGAGAGAAGAACCGGTGCTGGCGCAACAGCCGCCCCCGTGGTCTGGAGCAGCATGTCCCGTTCGGCATCGCGTTCGGGAAAGGCCAGGGAAATGCGCAGCATGAACCGGTCGAGTTGCGCCTCGGGCAGAGGATAGGTGCCTTCCTGCTCGATCGGGTTCTGTGTGGCCAGAACATGGAAAGGCCGGGGCAGCGGATGATTGGTGCCTGCCTGCGCCACTTCGTATTCCTGCATGGCCTGGAGCAGCGCCGATTGCGTGCGCGGGCTGGCGCGATTGATTTCATCTGCGAGCAGGAGCTGCGTGAAGATCGGGCCTTTCACGAAGCGGAAAAAACGCCTGCCGTTCTCGTCTTCATCCAGAATATCGCTGCCGGTAATATCGGAGGGCATGAGATCGGGCGTGAACTGGACGCGTCGCGTATCCAGCCCCAGCACGCGTGCTGCCGTACTGACAAGCAGGGTCTTTCCCAGGCCGGGAGCACCGATCAAAAGCGCGTGACCGCCCGAGAGGATCGTGACCAGCAGCCGGTCGATCACATCGCGCTGCCCAAGCACGACCTGACCGATTGCGCCCCGGACAGCACCGAGTTGCGCCGTCAGACGCTCCGCGAGGGCGAGGTCTGCCTGAGGATCGGCGGAGAAGGAAGAAGGATCATTCTGGCTCATATTTGCCAATCTGCCAGTTCCGGGGGTTTCATCAAGCCATAAGACGACCCAACTTGCAGCATGAGACCACTTTTTGGACCGCGAGCGGAGAGAGCGTTGAGGGACGGTGTGACAAATCAGGCGTCAGGCTGCGCAGAGCGGCTCACGACACAGGAAGTCGATTGCCGGACCGGGATGACCGACAGGTCCCCGCATCATGACCTGCTGCATCATGAGAGCGTCGATGGAGGTGGCTTGCCGGGCACTGGGGAAGCAGGACAGCCGCCAAGAGCCCTGCCTTTCGTCATCAAGCGGGATGGAACCTGGCTTTATCGCGGGTCGCCCGTGCGGCGAAAGGAAATGCTGTGCCTGTTCGGATCGATGCTGACCCGCGATGCGCAAGGGGCATTCTGGCTGCGTACCCCGACTGAATCCGGGGTCATTCAGGTCGAGGATGCGCCATTCATCGTGCGTGAACTCGATTTTCGGGGCGTGTGCGGGCGTCAGCAGAATCTGTGCCTGCGCACCAATATGGACGAGCTTCTTTGCGTGGGCCCTTCTCATCCGCTGATCGTCGACTGGGACCGACCGCCCTGCGAGGATTGCGCCGCCATTCCCTATGTGCAGGTACGTCGTGGGGAAGGCGACCAGCCTATCCTCGCGCGGCTTTCACGCCCGGTCTATTACGAGTTGGTGGCTCTCGCCGTACCGGGTCATGTTGGCTGTAGGCCCTGTATGGGCGTATGGAGCCACAACCAGTTTTTTCCGCTCGCGCCGATGCCCGCCCTTCAGGACTGAGGTCAGGCGCGCTGCCCTCGTTCTTGCCGGGACCGCCGTGACCATTCTCGACCGACTGACCGACCGCAAGGGTCTGAAGCGCCTGTGGACGATCTTGCCTCATGCACGGCTCGTCGGCGGCTCCGTTCGCGATCTTCTTCTTGCGAGAGCGCATGCGGCAGGGGAGCAGATTCACGATCTCGATCTTGCCACGCCCGAACCCCCGGAAGACGTGCAGGCGAAACTGAGCGGCGCCGGAATCAAGACCATCCCGACCGGATTGTCGCACGGTACGGTCACCGCAGTGATCGATCGTATTCCTTTCGAGATTACCACGCTGCGACGCGACGTCTCGACGGATGGGCGCCATGCGCAGGTCGTCTGGACGAACGACTGGGCAGAAGATGCGGCGCGGCGCGACTTTACGATCAATGCCATGTCCTGCGATCGCCACGGGGCGATCCATGACTATTTCAGCGGACAAGACGATCTGGCGTCGCATCGCGTGCGCTTTGTCGGCGAGGCAGGCAGGCGTATCGAGGAAGATGCCCTGCGTATTCTGAGGTTTTTTCGCTTCGATGCCCGGTTCGGTATGGATCGTCCGGATGAAGAAGCGATGGCCGCAATCATGTCGCATGCCGGCCTGATCGACGGGCTTTCGGCAGAGCGTCTGGCAAGCGAGATGCTTCGTATCCTTGAAGGACCAAACCTTATTCGCACCCTGCTTCTGATGAAGCAGGCGGATATTCTTGAGCGTATCGTCCCCCATTCCCGGATTGCGCGTCTCGAACGGGCACTTGCTTATGGCGTGCCTTCCGACGGGACGCTGCGTCTCGGCCTTTTGAGCGATGCGCCAGATCTGGCAGAAAAGCTGCGTCTGTCCGGCAAGCAGGCCCAGCGACTGGCCGGCATGAAACCGCCACGCGAGGGTATGGCAGAGGTGAAGGCAGGTGTGGGTGAAAGTGCCTGCGTCGGATATCCCGTGCTTTCCCCCGGACTTGACGAGACGGCACTACGTGTCCTGCTTTCCGGCCATACGCGTCAGGCACTTGTCGATCGCAGCTGGTACGAACAGGCAATGGCGACCGATGGAGCGCAACCCGATGCAGAACAGGTCGATGCGTCATGCTCTGGCGGAATGCGACAAGACAGCGATGCGCGACCTTCTGACTGGAACGATCTGCGTGAGCGGCTTGAGGCGATGGAAATGCCGGTTTTTCCGCTCGCCGGGCGTGACGTGATCGGGGCAGGCGTTCCTGCGGGCCCGAAAGTGGGGGCGGTGCTCTCCGGGCTGGTCGCCTGGTGGCGTGCGCAGGGCTGTCGTCCCGACCGGGTGGCCTGCCTTGCAGCCCTGAAAGAACAGCTGCCTCTTTTCGAGCGTGACGGGGGGCGGTAAACGGCAGGAATGAAAACAGCCCAGTCCGCCACATCCTTGCCCTTGCGTCGTATCGACCCTCAGGGCGCGCAGGGGCGTCAGATGCTTTTTCGTATCTGGCGCGAGGAAGTGCGCCAGCATGTCGGGCGTCTGACCGCCGTCGTGGTTCTGACGGTTCTGACTGCGGGGCTGACGGCGCTCTATCCACTGGTGATCAAACGCGCGGTCGATATGTTCGCCGAGCACGATCCGCGCATCCTGTATCAGGTTCCTGCGCTTGTCATACTGGTGACAGGGCTCAAGGCTGCCACGCAATACGGGCAGACACTCTCTGTGCAGGGGCTCGTGCTGGCTGTGATACGCGGGCTGCAGTCGCGCATGTTCTCGCACGCGCTGAACACCGATATTGCGCGTATCGAGAAAGAGGCCCCAGCCCAGTGGGCTGCGCGCTTTACCACGGATGCCGTGTCGATACGCGAAGCCATGATCCGTGCGGTCAATGCGCTGGGCGATGTGGTGACGGTGGTCGGCCTCGTGGCATCCATGGTCTATACAGACTGGGAACTGAGCCTGATTGCGCTCGTGCTTTATCCGATTGCAGCATTGCCGATCCAGAAGCTCGGCAAGCGTGTCCGTCGTGCTTCGGGTGGCATGCAGGAGCAGATCGGTGAGACCGCAACCCTGCTCAACGAGAGCTTCGCTCTGGCGAGACAGGTGCGCGTATATCGTATGGAAGAAAGCGAGGCGAAGCGCGTCGATGGGTCTCTCGACCTGTTGCACAATGCCTTCTGGCGCATTTCGCGTGGGCGTGCCCGTGTCGACCCCGTTCTTGAAGTGCTGGGTGGGACAGCCATTGCGGCCGTGCTGGGTTTTGCTGGCTGGCGTGCTGCCATGGGTGGCGCGACACTGGGCGATTTCACAGCCTTTATCGCGGCACTGTTCGCCGCTTCGCGCCCTTTGCGTGCCCTCGGGTCGCTTAATGCTGCTTTGCAGGAAGGGCTGGGCGGTCTGGAGCGCGTGTTTTCCGTGATCGACGAGCCACCCGCCGTGGCAGAGCGCAAGGACGCCCGCGGTCTGCCACCCGGTCATGGCCGTCTGGTTTTCGATCAGGTCGGGTTCGTTTATCCGGATGGGCGCGCCGGATTGCGCGCCCTGAGTTTCGATGTGCGTCCGGGCTGGACGGTTGCGCTTGTCGGGCCCTCGGGGGCTGGCAAATCCACGGCGCTGTCACTGATACCGCGCCTGCACGATGTGACGACAGGCGGCATTCTGCTCGATGGCGTCGATCTGCGCGACCTCAGACTGGCCGATCTGCGTGATTCGATTGCCTATGTCAGTCAGGATACGACGCTGTTCGACATGTCCGTGCTTGAGAATATCCGTATCGGTCGCCCCACTGCCAGCCGTGCCGAGGTTGAGGATGCCGCTCTCGCTGCGGCCGTCGACTTTGCCGATACGCTGCCGCAGGGGCTGGATACGCGTGTAGGGCCGGGCGGGCAGCGTCTTTCGGGGGGGCAGAGGCAGCGTGTGGCGCTGGCCCGTGCCCTGTTGCGCGATCCCCGCCTTCTTCTGCTGGACGAGGCCACCAGTGCGCTGGATTCCGAAAGCGAGGCCAAGGTGCAGGCCACGCTGGCCGATCTTCGACGCGATCGTACGACGATCATCGTGGCACATCGTCTCTCGACCGTGAAAAGCGCCGATCTGATTATCGTCATGAGCGAAGGCGTAGCCGTCGAACTTGGCACCCATGCAGAACTTCAGGCCCAGGGCGGCCTCTATGCCCGTCTGGTGCGTAACCAGTCGCTCGATCTCGATCCCGTTCCTGTCGCGCCGATGCCCCGAGAGACATCAGGCGAGACGGTGACCGGGGAACTGCGCGTCACGACGCCGTGATCCGGAACCGGGACAGGCCGTGCCTTGCCGCGGCCTCAGAGCGGCGGTGCAAGAGCTGACAGCGTCGGCAGGATCTGCTCGTAAAGCGGGCGTTTGAAGCCAAGATTATAGCGCGTGATCTCGCCGGGGCGTACCCATTCCCAACGGTCGAACTCGGCAGGTTCGCTACCGTCGCCGGCAAGATCGATGGCGTCATCGCTTTCGACCATGCGCATGGCAAACCAGCGCTGCGTCTGACCGCGATACCGGCCATGAAGTGCCTTGCCGATCAGGTGAGCGGGCAGATCGTAGGAAAGCCATCCGGGATAGCTGCCGAGCATATCGGCATGGCGCAGTCCTGTTTCCTCGCGTAATTCGCGCAAGGCGGCTTCTTCAGGCGTTTCATTGTCATCAATGCCACCCTGAGGGCATTGCCAGACATCGCGAAGATCGGTGCGTCTGGCGAGAAAAAGCGCGCCTTCACGGTTGAACAGCATGATGCCGACATTGGGGCGATAGGGGAGTGAGTCCGGATCGATCATGGTATGGGGCTCGGCGTGAGGCTCATAGAGAACCGGCCCCGCAGAGGGGGCCGGTCGTCGGTCAGTGTTGCTGGGGGGATGCAGGCGGCGTTGCCTGAGGGGCTGCCGGTTTCTGATCCTTTTTCTCGACCGGCTTGTCTGCTGCGGGCTGTCCCAGCGGCAGAGCCTCATCCGGGAGGGAGGCCATGGCACGGACCACACGCAGACCCTGTTGCAACTGGAAGTCCGTTGCAGGCTTTGCCGGGTCGAAACGGGGCCAGTTATCGGCAGGCATGTGGGGGATGCTGGCCGCGATGGAAGGCAGATCCGTGCGCGGGGGAGCCTTGTTCTTGTTTCCGCCCGTATTGGTGATGATATGGGCCAGATCGGCTTCACGATAGCCGTAGCCATCGTCGTCCTTGCTCTCCTTGACCATGATATCGGGCACGATGCCCAGCGCCTGGATCGAGCGTCCCGATGGCGTGTAGTAACGCGCTGTGGTCAGGCGCACGGCACCATGTCCGGGCACGGGGATGAGCGACTGCACCGAGCCCTTGCCGAAGGATTTCTCGCCCACCAGAACGGCACGACGATGATCCTGCAAGGCACCGGCCACGATTTCGGATGCCGAAGCCGAGCCGCCATCGATCAGGACCACGATAGGCAGCTTGCCGGTAATGTCGGTGCCCTTCGCATCCCAGCGTCGGTTGTTCTCGGCATGACGCCCGCGGATCGAGACGATCTCGCCTTCAGGGATGAAATCGTCACTGACGGCAATCGCCTGATCGAGCTTGCCGCCCGGGTTCAGACGCAGATCGAGCACAAGGCCCTTCAGCTTGTTGCCGGATTTGGCCTTGAGCTTCTCATAGGCTTCATGCAGCGCCGTCTCGGTGTCGTCATCGAACTCGGAGATGCGGATATAGCCGACATTGCCATAGAGCGCCGAGCGAACCACCTGAACATGCACGATTTCACGCGTCATGGTGATCTTGAGCGGCTTGGGCTCTTTCGCGCGGATGATGGTCAGTGTGATCTTGGTGCCCGGATCGCCACGCATCTTGGTGACGGCCTGATCGAGCGTGAGACCTTCGAGCGACTTGCCGTCAACCTCGGTAATGTAATCGCCCGGCTTCAGTCCGGCGCGAGAGGCAGGCGTGCCGTCGATAGGCGATACAACGCGGATATGACCGTTCTGCTGCTGGACCTGTACGCCCAGACCGCCGAACTTGCCGCTGATCTGGATCTGCATCTCCTTGAACTGCTTTTCGTTCATGTAGGAGCTGTGGGGGTCGAGGCCGCCCACCATGCCATCCAGCGCGTTATTGATGAGATCCTTGTCGCTCACCGGCTCGACATATTCGGCGCGAACCAGATCGAGCACCGTGCCGAAAAGCGTCAGCAGGCGCAGGGTCTCACTGTGGTTATCGGGGTCGGCGGCGACCTCTTTCGCGAAGGCCTTGCTGCTCATCATTTGCCCGAGGCTCGGTGCCATCATGGTTTCGAGCGTCGGCCCGGCGGTGATCCCGGCCAGGAATGCCGTACCGAGCAGCAAACCAGTGCGGAGCTTCATGCAATTCATCCCTTGAATACGGCCCCGGCATTCTTGCGCCCTGGCCGATCCTGTTAGCATCTGTCTGTCAGCGCGGGGCACAGGATGGCACCGTCACCGAACCGAGAACTGAAATCTATAGCGTTGTTGACGCACTCTGTCGAAACAACACAGAATCGCCAAGGGGGATCCTTTTGCGGTCGTGCCTGCGACCTAGAGATAGGGCCCCGGATCGACGACGCGGCTACCCGAGCGAAGCTGCACGAAAAGCGGCCCCCCCTGTGCTCCCATGGCGCCGAGCGAGGCATGGCGGGCAATCGACTGACCGGTCGTTACCGAAAGCTGATCGAGCCCCGAAAGCACGAAACGGTAGTGACGCCCGCAATCGAGAATGACCATGTTGCCAAAGGAACGGAACGGGCCGGCAAAATCGATCTGTCCGGCGCAGGGTGCATTGACGGCGCTGTTCGCCGCCGCCTGATAGGTGATGCCGCTCGCCGGTCCGCTTTCCGTGGTCTGATGCCATGCGGTCAGTACACGCCCGGCAACCGGTGCATGACCGCTGCTTCGCGTAATGCCCGTGCCGCCAGAGCCTGACATGGTGTTCGCCTGTGCCTTGAGCGCCCGGGCCTTTGCCTGCTGGTTCTGGCGTGCCAGCGCCTTGGCTTCGGCTTCCATCCTCGCCCTGATTGCGGCCTGCGTCTTGTCTATGGCCGACAGGGCATCGTCGAGCGTGGCAGCTTTTGCCGTGGCCGCGGCGATTTCCTCACGGGCCTGTCTGGCGCGTTCCAGCGCTTCTGCCTGAAGATGGGTGGCATCGTCCATTCTGGCGGCATTGATATCGCGCAGCCGGGCTAGTCTCGCCTTTGCGTTGTCGAGGGCGGCATTGCGCTCGGCGAGGGTGCGCGCGGTCTGGTCGAGCAGGATTTTCTGGCCACGCAGATCGTCGGCCTGTCGCGTCGTGAGTTTTGTCAGACCGGCAATGAGCGCCAGACCCTGCACGGAATCATTGGCCTGTCCTGACAGGGCCACGATGGAGGCGCCGGGGTAGCGCGCTACGCGGAGTGCGACAGGCAGCATGGTCTGGAGCGCAGCGCGACGCTGGGCCAGCGCCAGACGCTGGGTTTTCTGTCGTTCGTTCAGCGTGGCGATATCCTGCGTCAGGCCGTCTATCTGCTTCTGTGTTTCGGCCAGTTCCGCCTCTGCCTGTGACGTGAGGGCAGCGAAATGACGGGCTTTTTGCGCCTGGGCCGAGGCCTCCTGCGCAGCGCGGGCCTGCTCCTTGCGCTGCGCGTCGATCAGGGCAGCCTGACTGGCCTGACGGGCAAGAAGCGCCTTCCTGTCGGCCTGAGCCTTGTCCAGCGCCTGCTGGTTGGCATTGCTTGCACCGTGATGGGCATGGGGTGCAGCGTTGAGGGAGCCCGCCGACAGAGCTGCGGCAACAAGGATGCCAAGCATCGGCGACCGCCATCGGCCCAACAGGCTGCTGCATGGGGCGCCAAGCCCCTGCACCCGGCCTGACATCGGGTGCACAGGGAATATGACGGCCGAAGGCCGTTTGCCCTGATTGCGGTATCTGGGGGGGGGAGTGGCCGGTCAAGAGCAGTAACCTGACCGGCCGGGAGCGATCAGCCGTCGATCAGGCACGTGCCGGTCATCTCGGCAGGCTGGTCGAGCTTCATCAGCGACAGGAGTGTTGGAGCCAGATCGGCCAGACGCCCGTCATGGATGGTCGTGCCCGCAGGAGCACCATGCAGAAGTACGGGAACGCGGTTGAGCGTGTGCGCCGTATGAACGCCCCCTGTCTCGGGGTCGCGCATGGTTTCGCAATTGCCGTGATCCGCCGTGACGATCACGGCTCCTCCCATTTTGTCGAGAGCATCCACGATGCGCCCCAGACCCGTATCCACAGTTTCACAGGCCTTGATGGCGGCTGACAGCACGCCTGTATGGCCGACCATGTCCGGGTTGGCGAAGTTCAGCACGATCAGATCGAACTGACCGCTCTCGATAGCGGCAACAGCCTTGTCGGTCAGTTCGGGGGCCGACATTTCGGGTTGCAGATCATAGGTGGCCACTTTGGGCGAGGGTACCAGAATGCGCTCTTCACCCGGCAGAACGGTCTCGCGCCCGCCATTGAGGAAGTAGGTGACGTGCGGGTATTTTTCGGTCTCGGCCATGCGCAGCTGCGCGCGTCCGGCGCGGGCCACCACGTCACCCAGAAGGTGGTCCATCGACTCCTTGGGGAACATGACGCTCATGAAGGGCGCCAGGGCCGAGCTATAGGCCGTCATGCCGCTGACAGCTGCGAACTTCACGACCTTCGAACGCTCGAAGCCGTCAAAATTGGGGAAGAGCATGGCATCGAGCAGTTCGCGAATCCGATCGGCGCGGAAATTGGCCGAAAGAATGCCATCGCCATCCTTCATGCCAGCATAGTGACCGATGACTGTCGGCTCGACGAACTCGTCGGTCACGCCCTTGGCCTGGCTTGCAGGCAGAACGGTCAGTGCATCGTCGGCATGGTCGCCCTTGGCAGATACGATGGCGTCATAGGCGCGGCTGACACGCTCCCAGCGGTTATCGCGATCCATAGCGTAGTAGCGCCCGCTGATGGTGGCGATAAAGGCGCCTTGCGGAAGGGCTGCAGCCAGGGTGCGGATGAACCCGTCACCCGAATCAGGGGCCGTGTCACGACCGTCCGAAAAGACATGGACAGCGACGGGGATATTGGCTGCGGCCACGATTTTCGCCAGGGCGATCATATGGTCCATATGGGCATGGACGCCACCATTGGAGACCAGGCCCATCAGGTGACAGGTGCCACCGCTGGCCTTGAGGGCATCGATGTAGGCGCAAAGAGCGGGGTTCTGCGCCAGCGAGCCATCCCGTGCGGCACGGCTGATACGCGGCAGGTCCTGCATGACGACACGCCCGGCGCCGATGTTCAGATGGCCGACTTCGGAATTGCCCATCTGTCCTTCGGGCAGGCCGACATCCTCGCCGCAGGCACGCAGATAGGCATGAGGAGAGCTGGCCCAGAGACGATCGAAATTCGGCGTACGGGCAAGGGCGACAGCATTATCTTCTTGAACGCTACTGTCACCGAAACCGTCGAGAATGACGAGCATGACGGGGCGGGGAGCGCCAGAGCTGTGAGTGCCAGAGCTGTGATTATCGGCGCCGGAATGGGATGCGGACATGATGAGCCTCCTGCAATTTTGCGCGCACAATGCCGCATTTCCTTTCCGATGCGAACTCCGGGCAGGGTGGTCTCGTCAATTTTTGTTCGAAGCCGCGTCGGGTTCTGTCCGGAAAAGCGTGGAGCTGGAAAAGGCGGCATTGCCGCTGACGGGCGATGGCCTGCCGGTGGACAGGCAGGCCGCCTTTGCGCCGGTGGGGGTTATTCCACCAGACAGAGTCCGGTCGTGGCCGATTGTTCGCGCAGGACGCGACACGCGCCCGTTGTCAGATCGACCGCTCTGATCGTCCCGCCCAGATCGCTGACATAGGCGGTACGCTCGGCTCTATCGAGAGCGAGGCCGATGCCCTCATCGAGCTTGCGCAGCAATACCTTGTGGTCGTGCAGCCCCTGTGCATCGATGCGCGCAGCGTTCAGGCTGTTGCCGTCCGGCGGTGCGCCGCGATCGGTCCAGAAAAGCCGCCCGGACTGCGGACAGACATGCAGATCGATGGGTTCGGGGAGATGATCGGCCAGCAGTTCTATATCGTCCCGATGCGAGGGATCGCCGCTCTGGGGCAGCGTCATAGGCATGCGGAAGATACGACCAATCCCGCCTTTTGGCGTCCCCTTTTGCGTCCAGTAGATATGCCCTGCCTTCAGATCGAGCGTTATGCCGACGCATTGACGCGACAGATCACCGAGATCGGCTGGGTAGGCGCCACGGCACAGCAGGGTTTCTACAGCGCTGCCATCGAAATTGCAGCGCATTACACGCATGCCTTCGCGATCGCACCAGTAGAGATGACCGTTGCTCCTGTCCGCCGCGATTTGCTTTGGGGTGACGATCTGCCCGTTTCCTACAAGCACTTCATGACCCGTGCCATCGAGACTGGCACGCTCTATCGTGCCGTCGGCTGCATTGTAGTCAGCCCCCATATTGCTCCAGTAGATCTTGCCTGCCGCCATATCGACCCAGATGCCATCGGGCGTCCCCCATCGGACGTCGATCTGCGCGACGACCTTGCCATCCCTCGCTGAGAGTGCCGTGATACGCGGCGGAGCCGTTTCGAGTGTGTAGAGGACCGGGCTCATGATGTCTGTTCTCCCGAGGTATAATCATAAAATCCGCGCCCCGTTTTCAGGCCGAGGCGGTTTTCCGCAATCATCTTTTTCAGAAGCTGGCGTGGCTCTTCGGGAAGATTGCCGTAGGCGCTTGCATAATGCTCCTCGATCTGGAGCACGATATCGAGCCCGACGCGATCCATGGCGCGAAACGGACCCATCGGGGTCTTCTGGGTTTCGCAATAGATGCGATCAATCACGTCGGGCGTGGCCACGCCTTCGGCGGCAACGCAGAGCGCCTCGCGCTTGATGGCCGCCCAGATGCGGTTCTCGATAAAGCCGATGCTTTCCCTGCGCGCGATATAGGGCGAAAGGCCGAGGCCTTTGAGGAATGCGGCGAGCTCTTCAAGCAGTCCGGGCCGTGTGGAACCGCAGGACATGAGCTCCACCGCGCGCTGTTCGGGCGGCATCATGAAATGCATGTTCAGCACGCGTGACCTGTCCTCGACTTCGGACACCATTGTGCTTGAAGGGTAGGAGGAGGAATTGGTGGCGAGAATGGCATCGTCTGGTGCCTCTCTCGACAATCTGCCGAACAGGGCTGTCTTGAGATCGCATTTCTCAGGCAGGGCTTCGACAACGAGCCAGGCCTTGTCGATTGCGGCCTCGAGGCTCGGCGCAATGACGATATGACCCTGTTTGCCGCCTCCAAGCCCTGCGACGACACCCGGCAGGGCATCGCGTGCATAGGCCAGTCCGGCCTCCGCTGCGGTGCGGTTCGTGTCGAAAAGACGGACTTCGCCGCCTTTAGCCGCCAGCATGAGGGCAATGCGTCTGCCGAGCGTGCCAGCCCCGATTACGGCTGCAGGGCGGGTGAGAGCGCATTTCATGACATCGGATGTGCGTGACATGTTCATCGGATACCCCTTTCGGTCGGATCGACCGGCGGTTGTCCGGCAGTCGATCCCGATGTTCGAAGTATACGCCGCGTGAAAACCGGTTCGACTTGCAATAATGCAGACCGGTCTTGCATAAAGGCAGCGATGAGCCGGAACGAATACAGTGTTTTTGTCGCAGTGGCCGATCATCTCAGTTACACGCGGGCCGCAAAGACACTCGGCCTTCATGCGTCGAGCGTATCGCGCAGTATCGAGCGCCTCGAAGCGCGATTGGGCCTCAGCCTGATCGAGCCGGGACCGGAGGGAATACGCCTGACCGAAGCGGGGCTGCGTATGAGCCGCTTTCTGACTCCGCT
>CAJQZM010042228.1:36365-51192 GCA_907164665.1 Colias nastes | reverse complement strand
TTTCTCTAGTATGCATTTGAGACTATATTGTAAATTGTAATAATTGATCGTGGGTATAGTAATTAATTATTCTAATAACGCAATTAGTAATATATGTATTTTCGGTGGGATTCAAAACAAAAAATTGGCCCGTGATTTTTATGAAATTTCACCACATTGCAAATCACATCAATCATAGTTCATACACATGTATGACGAAAGTGATTAGTATTGTGGCTAACATTGACTCATCAGTTCATCACTGAAACCAGTGATAAATCAGTACCTATATCATATTGTGTTTGAATATTTTTAAACAATGATATAAGTATACAATTATTATAAATCGGTAAACTATCAAAGTAATCACAAACTTGCAAACATTGGTAAAATGTCCAGTAGTTTATGAGCCTATTCATTACAATCAAACAAACAAACAAAGTTTTCCTCTTTATAATATTAGTGTAGACAAACACTATGAATACGATCACGAATGCAAATTCGGGGATTTTCTAATTATTGCTAAATAATAATTGAATTCGTTTTGAAATACTCTATAATTTTTAGTGTATAAATAGACATTTATAATGTGGTGCTCATTTTTTTTGTACTGCTAACGCTATTGTAGGTACCTATTTTCGTTGTTTTATTTCAAGTGAACACGGCCATACAATTTTGTCACGAGCCGCCTATGATTGTAGGTACTTTTGTTAGGCTCCTTCGTCGTCCGCGTCGCGTCGGCTCGAAAGTTCTTGATTTCATTGTCACGCGCTATGATTTGCGCGCGGATTTTCTTGTGTTGTGAATTTATTTTTGTATTATTATTATTTTTTATTTTTTTTTTATTTTATTGATTCAAATAAAATATTTCACTAGTATGCATTTGAGACTATATTGTATTATGTATAATTTATCGTAGGTATAGTTATTCTTATAACGCAGTTATATTTTCGGTGGGACAATTTGACCCGTGATTTTTCTGAAATATCACCACGTTGCAAATCACATCAATCATACACACGTATGACGAAAGTATAGTGGCTAACATTGACTCATCAGTTCATCACTGAAACCAGTGATAAATCAGTATATCATATTTTATTGTGTTTGAATATTTTTTAAACAACGATATATACAATATTATTATAAATCGGTAAACTACCAAAGTACTTCCGAATTTTCAGACAGACAAACAAGTAGTTTGAACACGCAGTTTTCTTATACTAGTAGCAAAAATCAAAACCATAATATTATGTTTACCTACTATATTTTACTAAAAGTCGAGTGCGTCGAAATCGTAAATAATAGGTAATATAATGTTTTTCACCTTCCTGGTTATTTTCCCATAGTAAATAGTGTTTTAGGTTTGTTGTTGTAGGTAGGAATAATAATAATTATTCTTACTTGTTGGTTATGAAATGTATATTGAAATAATTTACTTTTACAAATCATTAGTGATATTAGTTTTGAGTGAAAATGCTTGGATCAGCATAATATTATATGGTACTTCAAATACATGTTTTGATAAAAAAACAATAGTGTAATAAAATAAAACTGCGTTTTATTGTAATCAATGTTGACAGTTTTAAATTCCAAAATTATTGATCAATAAAATAGTTTACACCAACAAATATAACTTTTATTTTTATAACCATCGTTCATAATATAAACCGTAGCAGGTGGCGTTTTGAAGTTCTGTCTACTCATACAGAAAAATGGAAAACTTGTTTTTTTTGTAAACAATTTATTACTCATTATTGTTGTTTGGCTGTGTGTTTGGCAACTCGAAGCGTGGTCGTCCGTCGTAGGTACTTTTGTTTTGTTACTCAGGAGGATAACCTCAGACTGTAGACACTGTAGTGATGTCAAGACAAATGTGCGAAAGACTGTAAAGTCAGACGCTAATTTAGAAGACGGGCTACCCATTGGGGCTGTTGAAATTGTCTGGAGATCCTTTTGGAACTCATCCATTCTGTGGTTAAACACTTCAAACATCTGATCAATAGACTGTGTGATGGATTCCATATTAGTTTTAGTGCAGTGGCAGTGTAAATGTTGTTGTTGAGGTTATGTAAATTTAACACTTTAGTTAACTACCAAGATATAAAGAAATGAGGATAGGACACAATAACTATTGGTTGAGGTATTTATAAACTCATAATATACTTTTAAAAAAATCACGTTTTAATAAATTTCTAGAATTAAATTAGAACAGCTGATTCAAAATAGCCTAAAAAATCTTAATAATAATAATTACGCTTCACAGCAAGAAGAAATGTACCATATGTACCCGCACAAAGTCGATATTGTGTTGCCTACCGTTCGACTCAATGGCTAGGGTTGTACCTTTAATAATTATTACCAAACTAATAAACCGAGTGATGCGAAATAACCATAATTCTTTTAGAGTTTGATAAAATGATCAGGCAGGTATTTTCTTTAATCCTCTGAATTCTCGGTTACTAAATTGTATCGTTGAAATTATTCTTAATCGCGTAAATTTAATAAATAATCATATGGAAAACACTTTTCATTTGTTTTTTTACTTTCACGCCCAACTACTATACAATAATTACGTTGTTTCGGTATTTTGACGAGAAAACGCAGGAAACATCCGTTGTATCATTTTAGATAGATTGTATATTTTGTATCTGTAGAATTGAAATCAAAGCTATGTATATGTTGTCTCCATTCTTTTCTTATCGGATTGTTGATCCCAATGCGAATGCGTCACTTAAATTTTATAAAAGACAATTAAGAACATCAAAAATAAAGTGATACGTAAATATTTCACAGTGCAATATATTATGTAATTAATAATAATTATATATTTATGAAAAAATAATTACATCAGATTTAATAATCGCAATTGTTTTGAATGTACATATGAATAAATGATTACATCATAATAGTAATAATCACAATTGTTTTATTTCCCATTTGTTGCAACCCTAGCAGCAGAAGTACCTACACTGGCGGCGCGGCGGCATCGTGCGACATCAAAGGCATTGCCTTACTAGGTAAGTTTATAATGATTAACTCTTTAATAATTATTTTTGACTTTACTCATTTCTTTTATTATATAATTTACGTTTTACTTTTACAGAATCCGATTCAATGGATTATGAAGACGAGTCACACAACGCCATACGATAGTGATGATGAATGAACATTTCAATAAATGCATGCGTGTTTTTTATGTTGTTTTGTAATTGTTAATTGTTTCTTAAATAAAGAAATAAACTAAATATTTAAATGATGATTTGTTATTTGCAACACAACTTTATATTTGAGATTCTTTACAAATGTATATTTAGTTTTGTATCATCAAATTTATAAATTTTATTCCATAGTTTTCAAAATTAAATGTAAATGACCATAAAAACATTAATAAAGTAAATCATTGATGTAAGGTCAGGGAACGTAATACATATATATACATCTGACCATGTAGAAGCTAAGTCTTGTTGACTGCTGAAGTCTGTAAAGTTTTGTTGTCTGCTGAAGTCTGTACGCAATGAAAATGTCTGCCGTTTCGAAAATAAGTTTTTAAGACCCTAATAAATAAAATATATGAATGGCAGATCTGGTCAAATACTTTCAAAATTGTATTTTTTTCAGCACTTTCATAAGTGTCTGCCAGAATGTTATCCGCGTGATAATGGTCTGCCATTGTTATTTTCCGATAGTAATAATAATCTATTTTCAAATATCAAAATGGCAGACGTGGTCAAATGGTTTCAAAGTTCGCCAAAAATTTCCACCTGTCTTACCTAAGCGCGCGCCCCGTCCACCACTCTGGGCTTAGTGACTCCTCATCTCATGTATAGTAGGTATTATTAGGGGAATCAACACACAAAAATCCAGGTCTGGTCAAATACATACAGGTAGCTTTGCGCTAGCTCTCTAGCTATTACTTCTTATGGAGAGAAAACGTAAACATGTACCACGGGCGAAGCCGGGGCGGACCGCTAGTAAATAATAAAATAATAAATAGTGTATTAGATTTGTTATTGTATCTTGTATACCTACGAATAATTATTCTTACGTCTTGTTGGGAAATGTTCAAATACCTACCTATTGAAATAATTTACTGTTACAAATCATTAGTGTTATTAGTTTTGAGTGAATAGGCATGGATCAGAAATTCAGAATATAATATGCTACTAACTACTCAAATACATACATGTTTACACAACAAACACCACTGACCTCTATAACTATAAGTTATAGAGGTCAGTGACCGTCAGTGACAAACACTATGGATACCTACGCTCGCGAATGCAAATTCGGTGATTTACTAATTATTGATACCTAGTCATTGAATTCGTTTTGAAATAGCCTGTACTTTGTAATTTTTAGTGTTATAGACATTTATAAAATGTGGTGCTCATTTTTTTGTAATAAATCATCCCGAACGCTATTGTATTTTCGTTGTTTTATTTCAAGTGAACACCTATACAATTTTGTCACGAGCCGCCTCTGGCCTCTGGGTGAAATAAACAAGTCAAATGATTTTTGTTCTAATTGTATTTTGGTAGTAGTTTGTTTAGAATTTACATTTCCATTGTTTAATTTTTACCTACTATATTTTACTAAAAGTCGAGTGCGTCGAAATCGTAAATATCTTTTTCACCTTCCTGGTTTTTTTCCATAGTAAATAGTGTTTTAGATTTGTTGTTGTATGAATAATTATTCTTAGCATAATATTATATCATAGGTATATGCTACTTCAAATACATGTTTTGATAAAAAAAACAATAGTGTAATGTAATAAAATAAAACTGCGTTTTATTGTAATCAATTTTGACATTATTTATTTCCCAAAATTACAACAAAATAGTTTACGCCAACAAATATAACTTTTATTTTTATAACAATCCTACTTGTTTTACATTCACGCCATCTAGACTTAAATCTTTATCATTTTTGTATACGTCTGTGTGTGTAAACGACCCTGTATGCAATGACAGATGTTATAATGCATTTTTTTACCGAATTGGGTGGATTTTAAGGCAATGATATGACATATTTCAATAAAATATAATATTCAGTAACCGCCATGACTATTCCTACGACCTTAATCTTTTCCAATTACGCAAAAACTCAAATAAACTAGAAATGTAGAATTCAGCGCCATCTAGCGGGACATTGGCTGGGAACAGATCGTAGCAATCACCTTAAATAACTGTCAGAAGCGTCAAATACAAATTGAGATGTCATTTGACTTGAGACATAATTTTATCTGCTTAAAAAATACGCTGACAGCGAAAACCAAACCTTGTGCAACCAAGCCATATTCAGTTTTATAACATTCAAAAATGAGGAATTTTAAAAGAAGAGAATTTATCTTATATATTATTAAATTATGTAAAAATCATGCTTGAAAGTGATTAAAATGGAGAGAATATTTCATAATCAGATAAATTTATGGTATGATTTTTGTATTTTGTTGTAGCCAAGGTTCGTTATGAGCTACTCTTTACTGCGATTAAACATCTCATTCTAATGGGAAGATCTGGAATATTATTATTATCATGCATACGATTTTAAATTGGTATCACTCAATATTTTATTAATTCCGATAGATGGCGCTGTTAGGTTATTTCGCACGGTTGCTGGGTGGCTGCATACGATACAAAAAGCTTTGTAAAGTATAAAAATTATCCTCGATCGATAGGCTCAACCTCTAGACTTTTTAATATTTTTCATTTGTAGTACCTAGTGTTTTTTATTTGGTTGGGGTCGCAGTTAAAAATGAAACTAATAATTTAATACCTTGTGTTTCAATTTATAATACTTATGTTAGATTTACTACACTAGTTTACCAAACTTGTTATTAGTCAATGTCTTTTAGTAACAGTAAATTAAATGGAAATAAGAGCCAGTTATTTTAAATATGAGTGTAATATTCATTCTTAAATTTTTTTTAGTAATAAGTTATGTAAATTAAATAGTTTGCTGTTTTACTTTCGATATTTATATCGAAAGTAAAACAGCAAACGATAATATTGTTACATTTATTCAGTTACAACGAGTGATCATGCGAGATTTTTTTCGATTAGTTTAGGAAATTGAGTGTTTTTTTGAGAAAATAAAGTTCTTTAGAGAAAAAAAAACATTTCATTTCATGACATTTAAAAAAATAGGGTAAATGCTGTTTCTACTTTTACTGTACATGTGATTCTTATCACAGCTTTAATTTTTTAATAGGTATAAACTAAGTTAGGGCAATTAATCAAAAAGACTTAAGTGTAGGTAAACCATTTGAGTAAAATTAAGTGTTCAGGAAAGTGTTATTGAATATTTTGCGATATTTAGGGTATGTAATAATTAAAATCAAAATGTATGTAGAATGATATTTCTTTTGTGTAAGTAAATCAGCTATCTCTATAGCCATAACCAAAGTTGTGGTAAGGAACAAATTGCGATAGCCAAAACCAAAGATGTGGTAGGTAACAAATTAAATCTTTTGTGTAAGTACTATTTCTATAGCTATAAACAAAGATGCAGTAGGTAACAAAATTAAACGCAGTTTAAAACTTGCGATAGCCACTAACAAAAATGCGGTAGGTAACAAATTAGTTAATCTTTTGTATAAGTAATATTTCTATAACCATAAACAAAGTATTTGGTAGTATAGGTTGGTAAAAAATAAAATGCAAACTTGGGATAGCCATAAACAAAGATGTGGTAGATAACAAATTAATCTCTTGTTTAAGTACTATCTCTATAGCTATAAAAAAGGTTGTTGTAGGTAACAAATAAAACGCCAAATGATAATATTGTTACATTTATTCAGTTACAACGAGTGATCACGCGAGATAGCTGTACGTGTCCTTCTCGCCTTCCGTGCGCTCTAGGTACTCCTTCTCGATTAGTATGTCGATACATTTCTGGAACAAAACCATTATTTTATCAATTATACTAGACACAAATTATAAAATGTATTTATTAAATACAATACATATGTCAGAATGGATGTAAAAAAGGGATAATTGGTAAATTTTTCATATTATGTTGTAAGAAAGAAAATAAATTCTGTAGTATTAAACAAAACATGCTTAAAAACAAGCTTTCCGCTCGCGGCTTCGCCCGCTTTGTCTAAAACCTTGTAAATTATATACGAATACCTTCCTCTTGAATCACACCTTATATAAACCAAAAAAACCGCATCAAAATACGTTTCGTAATTTTAAACAATGTACTTCAAACAATGGGGGCCACTGAAAATCAGTGCTGTGCTGTTGATGGCACAGCTAAATACTGAGTTGGTCCCCTTTTTGTTAAAGGTCTGCCACACTTTTGTCTTTTTCTCTGTTTTGTATTTTTACTCCTTCTTTTTATTATATCTGTTGTTGGCTTTTGACAAAATAAATTATTCTTTCTTTCTTAAAGATAAGCATACATAGGGACAAAGTAAGCGACTTTGTTTTATACTATGTAGTGATAGGATAAACCTCACCTTTATAACGGGCACGCGCGGTTTAAACCGCGACGACAGCTGGTTCAACACCTCCACCACCAAGTGCTGATGCTTTAGCGTCTTCCGCGTCTTCATTATACGGACTATGGCAGCCTGTTGACAACATATATTATTATTAATTATTTGAAAAATGGAGGAAAAAACGTAAAGTTATTAACGTAAAGTTATTTACATAAAGTTACATGCAAAAAAAATTACACTAATATTATAAATGCGAAAGTTTGTATATTACTCCTTCACGCAAAAACTGCTGAACCGATTTTCATAAAATTTAGCACAGAGGGTAACATAGATTAATACTTAGGAGTTTTTATCCCGCTAGCATTCCGCCCGCGGCTTCACCCGCGTTTTCTAAAAATAGCCGCATAGTTCGGATTACAGTATGATTTCCGGGATAAAACCTATCCTATGTTTTAATCCAAGTTACTCTGTGTGCCGAATTTCATGTGAATCGGTTGAACAGTTTTTGCGTGAAGGAGTAATAAACAAACAAACATACAAACTTTCGCATTTACAATATTAGTAAAAAAGTATATAAATACCTGTATAAGCATCTTCCTGTCCTCCTCAATGTGTTTGTGTGTCGCCTCTTGTTCCACCTTCAGTTCCGTTTTTAGCGGTATGTTGATGTTGACGCGCAGTTTTTTGCTGAAATTCATATAAATTTTTATATTTAATCAATAATATAATAATTGGTTGCTTGGAAGAAATTGCTATTTAGCAATAAAGCCGCCAATTGCTTCTGATATCCTCCTATATTGTAAAATTAAAAATTGTGTGCAATAAAGAATATATAACTATAATATAATTTGCAAAATTCAATCTATATTTGATTCAAAATTCATCATTCTTTAAATGATTAAAGGTGATATTCCACCAACACATACATTTTACAAATATGTCGCTTCATTTAGTTTGAAATTTTAAATAAAAGTTGATAGTAAAGAGACATTGTTTTAAAACTGCATCCTAATAAATAAAATTCCTCACAATACAAAACTTCTAAAAAATGTCTGAGGTGTGAGAAATGGGACACCCGATTAGAACGAAGTTCCTTTCCTTTTGAAATAAGTATGTATTATAGGAGGTATAATGATAAATGAAATAGTTGAAGGAATACTAATACTATGTAAATAACTAAATAGTGTACTAAATAGTACTAGGGTACGCAGTAAAGCAAAACTGCCAGCCTTAGCCAGCGTATTGATAAGGAACTTCGTTAAAAAAAATTCTTAAAGATATACTCACTTCTTATAACCTAAATACAGTTCAACAACCGACGACTCGGTTAGCTCCGACTCATCGTCCGCGCACACCAGCAGCTTCGCTTTTAGCAGGATTTGTAACACCTGCAAAATTTATATAAATAAATACATTATTAAATACGTTTTTGGTATTACTTTTTAGAACTTTCTGTAATAAGAGTCGATTTATTTGTATATTTTTGTAGCCCTGATATAATATTTAATTGATATTGCCTGAGCCTGAATAAAATATTTAATTGATATTAAACAGTTTCTTGAATGGGTTTAAAAATGTCGTCGGTGTTTTTTGATCATACGTGTGAAATATGAAATTTCTTCCCTTTCTACATCTGTTCCACATATCTACTGGTTATTTAGGTTTTATTGATCTTGGTTTTCTCTTCTTATCAGCCCATGCTGTTCTAAATCATGACTATTTTGTATTTAAATTAAAAATGGATAAAGTACCGTGTTTTATATTTCTTATAATATACTTTAAGGGTGCTTTTTCCACCAATAATGTGCGTGGATGTGTAGCCGCTAATAGTATCGCTTCAAACGCTAAACGCCTCAAACATCAAACTAGATGAAGTGATATGATTAGTTCTTTACAAACACATTCCTCGCACATTATTGGTGGAAAAGCACCCTAAGATCTGTACATTAATATATTCTGACTAATTCATGTCTATGCCTGATTTCCTTTTCACTAGTTTACCTTATATTTTCTATATTATACCCTCAATATATATAAAATAGGTTTATTATAATAAACTATACCTGTATCAAAAAGTCCCCCTTGATACCAGTGTGGTGCTCCAACTGACGGACACTCCACGACGTGTTGTCGTTATACTGTAGGAGTATAGCCATTTGGAACGTGCTCGCTTGTAGTGTGTATCTGTTAACGAGGAAATATAAAAAATTATGTGTAATATGTTTTTTTTTAAATGTCAGAGCAAGCAAAGGGGCAGATGGGCCACCTGATGTTAAGTGGTCACCACCGCCCATAGACACTTGTAACACTAGAAGTGTTACAGGTGCTTTGCCGGCCTTTTATGGACAAATAAGCTCTTTTCTTGAAGGCCCCAATGTCGTAGTTGTTCGGGAACACCGCAGGTGGCAAATCGTTCCACAGTTTCACCGTACGTGGAAGGAAGTTGCGGGTGAAGCGGACAGTGGTGGAGCGTTTAATAACATTTAAAATGCTATTCAACATACAAAAACGGTTTAACAGTTAAATTTAAATACTGAAGTAATATCTTAACGTACCTAGGTTTTTAGTTCGTTTAAATGAACGCTTATGACTAGACATCGGATTATATGCACTAACAAAATGCCAAAATATGCATGCAAATATGCACTAAAAAAGGCCGAAATATGCACTAAAAACGACTGATATGCCTAAAATATGCACAATACAGAATCAAAAAACAGGTAAATTTTCTTGAAATTAAGTATAGTTTTTGTGCCAATATACAATTAAGCATTTTTACCAAATTTTCGAGCGCAAATTTGTGACGTTTGTCACCCGCGAGCCCAGTGTTGCCACCTTAGACCTTTCCGGGCTAAATCTAGCCCTTTTTTTGGAATTCAACCCGTGTTTTAAGTTTTTAGCCCCAAAAGGGTAATCTAGCCCTATTTTGAATGGCTCAAAATTTACTTAAAATGGAGCCCATTTTGTAATTTTTTGCCATTTTACCAAGCCAAAATAGGGTTTGTTTACTCGTTGAGCATTCTGATTGGCTAATAAAGGTTAGGCGACCAAAAACTCCCGCTACTTAACGAAATATGCACGATTGGGGAAAAAGGCTAAAATATGCACTAACGCCGTAATTAGAGTTTTATGCATTTTCATATGCAAATATGCAAATGCATATAATCCGATGTCTACGTATGACGTTACAAAATGGCGAAGTATTGACCCTACTCTAAGTTGAATCGCATATACTTTTTTTGAAGTCTTATGAAGTCGTTAAATGTGAAAATATGTAGTACATAATATATGTAACTCGGATATTATTTATATTTTCACGCTTTGGTAAAAAAATTTCAAAATAATACAACTTTTACTTACAAAAAAACCGCTCAATATTATTATAAAATAAATAAAACATTGTCTATACATTTGTGATTTTACTAAAACTTTATCTATACCACAAAGGCTTTTTATTTATACTATTTTTATTTTAAACACTTTATTGTGCTATCAAAAATAGCTACAAACGGCTATTACTTTTATATAGGCCATAAAAAAGTGATTCTAATACATATTTGCACAACAAAGTATTTTCCTCCATACATACAAAAAATGACCACGGAAGAAAAGGCCATAAGAGCGCCAATAATTGTATACAATATATTTTGAACCAACTTTTTTTCTAAATTATTTCTTATACAAAAAGAAAAAAAAAACATAATAAATAACTAACACACACCTGTTCTTAAAACAATTGGTGACAAGCTCGCCCTTGCTCATGTTATATAGCCAGTTGAGCTTTCTGCCCGAGTGCTGCGACGAGTAGAACGTTGTGAAACGGTGCACTGAACGCTCCAACTGGAATATATATTACAAATTTATTAGATTTCATATAATGTACACAATATTTTAGATTAAAGTTGTTTTTTTTTTAAGAAACAATTCACTTATTCCGCTTTTATTAACTTTTAAATGTTTATTATAAAAACTACAGCCGGTTTCATAACATCATCGTCAGGTATAGTATTTTTTAATAATATTTTTTCCAGCAGTTATATTATAATTACATTTGTATCAGCAGGAGCAGTTATAATTATGTTCTAATGTATAGATAAGTTAGGTTATATATTTATAAAACTTTCAAATACATTTGGTAGGTCTATCGGCCTACCACAACTACAACTAGTGTAAATCACAGCAACAGGTGACCAATTGACACATTTTTCATATGTTTTGTCGCGGACACTTCTGTAGCGAGTGGTCGGTGGCGACCACACGTTTTTCAAACGAAGTATTCGTGCGTGCGTGCGAGCGTGTTTATGTGTGCTTGTATGAATGTGCGTGCACGCTTGTTTTTGCGTGTGTGTGGTGTTTGAACACATATAAATTATTTTCTAACGAGACGTTTGTCTGTTAGTCCATCATATACCTCGGTGGGCAGCTGGAAGGAGGTGGACTGCTGGAAGGGCCACGAGCCGGAGGACAGCACTTGTATGCTGAAGTCGATGTGCAGCGGCGCTTCGCTGCTGTTCGCTATGTGCTTGCGGAAGTTCTCGTTCAGATCCTTCGATACGCCTATGTCCTGTTATACATTCAAAATTATATTAAAAAAAAACCTTGCAAGTCGAATTCAGATGTTCCAAGTCAGTTAAAATAAGTTCTAGGGTGCGCGCCATGAAGAAAGTCGCACGGCGAAGGTATGCACTAAATTTGACAGGTCAGTTTTTTTTTGCGCATAAAGCGCAATGTATACGGGACTTCTTTCGTGGCGCGCGTCTTCGGGACTTCTTTCGTGGCGCGCGTCTTCAGGACTTCTTTCGTGGCGCGCGTCTTCAGGACTTCTTTCGTGGCGCGTACTCAACGATTTGACACGAGATAACGTTTTATGAGATGGCGGCGTTAGTTCTGAATGCTCGTCATCGATGCAATTAGTCGAAATATGTTTGAGTAGTTTAACTACTAAATACAAAAAAAAGACACGTGAAAGTAGTTAAACGTTGGAAAAGTAGTCGATACACTTCCAACACTTTATTGATTGAAAAATATCTATTAATAAAAAATAAAACTTTTTAAAAGTAACTTACCTGGAACATTCTTTGCAATTTGCTTGTGTATTCGAAACCGCACGCCTGTTTTAACTTTGAGATCATTGAAGCCTGCAAATAAAATATATTATTTTAGAATTATTGTTTTAAATAACTGATAAAATGCTTACTTATCGAGATATATTTGTATTTTAATAGTTTCAATAGTTATTTGAATGAATCTCTTTGAGAACTCGAGTTAAATAATCTCTTAAAATATTACAGTAAGTAAATTTTAGTGAAAATAATTCATAATATGCCGGTAAATACACACATATTTTCAATGTTAGCAACAAATAAATGCAATAAACTACTGCATTGATTCGAAAATTCTTATATATTAATTAAGGGCCGATTTTTCAATCCTTGGTTAAAATTTATCCGTCCAATAAAGTGTTACACGAACATATTTGAAATGGTAGTTTAATACGTTATTCGACGAATAAGTTTTAGCCCAGCATTGAAAAATCGGCCCTAAGTATAATACTATTATTCTATTTTAACAATTTAAAGAATAACAGAATAATATATGTTTCTCAATATCTTTTCTAATAAAATTGGACAAATCTTATCAAGCATCTACTTATATTTAAACATTTATAATATTTATTATTACTTACCTCAGCGTCATCGCTAGCAGACATGTGCTGCACCAGTCTCTTGGCGAGCATTTTACTGTAGAACTTTTGGAAAACGTCCTTGTCCTCTATGTATTTGAATACAACCATCTGGAAAGAAGAAATTTAATTTATATTTGTATGTAGAATAGAATGACTACTATAAAAATAACCTAATATAAAAATCTGGTGCAAAAATTTAACTATTACTTGTATTTATTATCAAGTATCTTATGTAAGTGACTGGCATAAACAATACAATATGAAATTTAAAATAATTTGATATTTTAAGTAAATATAATATTATAAGAAACAGTTATAAACATTTTGTGGATATCTATTTTTTTGCTGAGGCAGATTTATCGCAATATGTATTATAAATAGAAAACCGACTTTAAGAACTGGTACATTCAGAATAACTTGCATTGAATTGACTAAAATTCCATACATATTTTACAACTTCAAAACAATTTCTTTAATAAATTTAGTACTAATATAGGTCAATATATAAAAAAATTTTACCTTACTAATTGTAAGCTCATTTTTAAACTAAATTTTCAATAAATTTATAAATAAATACACTAATTACCACTTGATTCAGCGTATCCTCCAATTCGGCCTCCTCTGGATTCTTGCTCGATTTCTTCAACAACAGATCGCAATATTTGGCCAATAGCTCTGGGCTTTTGGACGACGAATTCGCCGCTTTTGTCACTGCGTTGCCTGTGGGAATTTTTATGAATATAGTGGAATATTAAATTTAAAAAAGGCCTTTTTAATGGTAGAATGTGTCAGAATAATAATTAATCATATGTGGTAAAATCGAGAACTAATGACATATAAAATAACTAGCGGTCCGCCCCGGCTTCGCCCGTGGTACCTACATGTTTAAACTATCCTATCTCTCAAGTTGGATCGAACTGCACATGGTGTGTGAATTTTATTATAATCGGTTAAGTGGTTTAGGAGTCCATTGAGGACAAACATTGTGACACGAGATTTATATATATTAAGATGTGTCAATAATTTGTAAGCAGATGTTATCGAACACAATTTTGTGACCGTTTACAATCTTACGAGATTGATTATAACCTTACGGTTCTTAAAATTTTATAGTGACAAATACATGTTTAAAAAGATAATATTTAAACACAGATGAGAAAACCGAAGGAAAATAAATGTTTTTAGGAGCAAAACCCAAAAATGTCTCGGTGCCTTTACTAATCAAAGAAAAACAAAAATACTACGATAATATTGCAAATATTCCACAATAAAACCTCTACCAAGCTACCTCTGATCGCTCAAGACAGAACAAAAATATCTCGGTGCAAGTAACATATCATTTAATATTTATGTCGGACAATAAATTTTATAAACTAAACTCACTGTTAATAAACCGTCCGCAAGCCTTGTCCAAAGCCGCTACGAAACCAGAGTCATTGTTGAACGCGACCAACACTAGCGCGTTATATTTCTTGTGCACTTCCAGTATAGTTGACACGTATACTTTGGGATCCTGGAACGGGAAATTATTATTAATTTTTATTGTATTTTTAAAATGGATTTAAAACATGTTTTACTTCATGTATTTTTTTTTCATATTTTTTGTAATGTACCCTGTTGTACTGTAATGTTATTGTTGCATTGTGGTATTTTGTGTTGTACTGTGTATTCTGTATTGTACTGCAGTATTCTATGTTGTACTGTGTATTCTATGT
>CAJQZM010042228.1:0-36355 GCA_907164665.1 Colias nastes | reverse complement strand
GCGTCTAGGAGTTTCTGTAAAGATGGATATAAATTGTTGAAGTGAAACTTCTTTATCGGGGTTGGAAAAAAATTTAGTGTAACATTTTTTCGTTACGCGCGACATTTTTTCGTTACGCGCCATCTTTTTCTTATTCGTACCACGCGTGATTCGACGTATTTCTGTAAAGTTGCATAATATAGTAAATTATTTTTTGAAAAATAAGGTCATAAAGAAGTTTCACTTCTTACGTGTGTACACTAGTACACGCACACATTTTTTTTTATGTAATATTTCAATAAGAAATGTGGTGAGAACGTAGGGGATCCGGCTTGAAGGACCAAAAAATATGTAGGGGTTGAATTATATTTTCCGGTAATAAAAGATTCAAAACTCTCCGTAGTTTAGAGATATTAAAAATATATTCCAATACCGAATTAGGTAAGATAGATAGTATACTCCAATAAGAATATGTAAGGGATCTGACTAAAAGGTCCGGAAAAACAAGAGTATAAAAATTAAAAGAATAAATTCAGTTACTATTTTTGCAATGATTTATTATTAAGTCTAATTGTATATCGTAAACATATCTAAAACTCAACTCCTCTCCTGAATTATGATCAAAATTAAGTTAACTGCTATAGAGATTTTATAGACCTGAAATATCAAAGCAAAAAACTTATAAATGCTTTTGATATTGTACAAAACACAACATGTACAATGTACATTATTGTATCACCAAATTTTAAAACCATGTTTAAAGAAAAATAAAGATTTGTTTAATTATTTCTAAATATGTAATGACGATTCGAAAGTGCTTCTAAAAGTGTATTAGAATAAATAAATGAGTTTTGAAAAAAAAACTATATGCGCTCACCTGGAACTCAGCGTGGAATATCTCCAGGTGTTTCTCGATGAGAACTCTGTCGCAGGTCTTGGCCAGTCTTTCCATTGTCGTTTCGTGGAGATACACTTGCACACGCCTCTGTTCCTCTTGTAGCCTTTGTTCCGCCTGCAATGTGAAGGAGGAATTAGTTTTTTTGTATGGAATTTTTGGTTTGAAGTAGTGTTTGTTTTGTATGGAATTTGAAGTTTGATATGAGTTTGTTTTGTATGAAAATGTGTTTTAGTTAGGCATTTATTAAAGAGAAGTTCGTGATTGGATAACACGACTAGAATACAATTTTTTTAGGAACATGATTTTGTTTGATTCCTTGTTGAGTTAATTGCTTTTCCGTGTGTTCTGCCTGGGATTTTGTTTTAGTTAGGTAAATTTAGTTTATTACGTGATTTTTGAGAACGACTTCTGTGAATTTTAAGATTGTGTTTGAGTTGTTGCAGACTTTATTGCCTTTGCATGTAAAAACTAATGACGTTATGTAGATAGATATGAAAAAAGAGAAATTTATTTGTTATTGCTCCATTTCACATCCGATCTTTCGCTTTTACAAGTTCTCACTATTCTTACACATGCATGTGTAGAGGTCAAATAAAGATTTATTTTATTTTTATTATTTTTTTTTTTATTACACACTTTAATCATATTATCAATAAATTCCCACCTTAATCATATATTCAGTGACCGGATTGTTCCTCAAGAAATCCGTACTTTCTCTCGTATAGAATCTTTCCGTGTCCTCAAGGAAGATGGCTTCGAATGTCTCCTTATACACGGCGAGGTTCTGGCCTCGAGCTGATGGTTCCTCTTCATTGAGGCCAAGGGCTACGTAGCAGTTGATTACCTGGAAATGAAAATGAAATACATATTTTTGACGTGACAACGTCTTATAATTCGATAAAGCCGGCTGCACGCACGAAAAATCATGACTCATGCGGCGTTACCTCGCTCTGAGGCGTTCCATGTAAGGCTTTAAGTGCAAGCGAGAGCGCGGAACGAGCGACAAAGAAGCACAATCGGACGTTGTCACGTTCAACTATCGTCAGTAAACCGACTTTACAGACAACCAATTTTTTTTCTACAAAACAGGTATTAACCAATGTTCCTGGAGAAAGAGGTACATGTCCATATTCCAATTGGTAACAATTTCCTATAAAAAAAATAATCGGTTGAAAACCCTCAAAGTAAACAAGTAACTCTCAAATGTCCCGCGTTTTTTGGAATGTTGCTTAAGGGCCGATTTTTCAATGCTTGGATAAAACTTACCCGTCCAATAAAGTATTACACGATAATATGTATTAAAATGTCAAGTAAACTGTCAAATACGGGCAATTAGAATACGTTTTTAAAATGGTAGTTTTATACATTATTCGACGAATAAGTTTTATCCAAGCATTGAAAAATCGGCCCTTAAAAGAATAACTATCATGTTTCTTGTCGATTATTATCGGTAAAAGTCACGATAAATGCGAGTTAAAATGCAATTGATACAAAACAATGAACCAAATAATCTACATTTTTTCCTTTGCTAGTCAATTATCTTTTGCTTCTTATAAAAACTTTAGCACAATAAAACTCACCCCAGAAACGAGCCGAGTGTTGATCGTCTCTCCGTTCCGCTCGCGTTCAATCAATTTCAGCACAGCATTTGTCACCTGTTTGTTTAGGCACTTGAACAGATTGTCGCGCCACGTCACCAACGCAAGTTGATATATTTCGTATATACCCTGTAAAGAAAAGAAAAAAAAAACGTTTTTTTTATGACCATAGAGGTTTGGCGAAACAAGTTTTTATCCTAATGTTATTGTAGATTAAATTTTTTAACACTATAGATGTTCGTGTCAATTTTTTTTACCCCAAGCTGTGTATTAAAATTTATGTCTGTTTGCGTTTGGTTTATAGAATTTTAAATTGTGCTTTTAAGCCTTTAAAACGGTTATCAAATGTATATATCTACCTTCCTGCCTTCTTCACACTCCCGCTTGACCCAATGCCTGTTAAGGTAGGAGCACACGCCGTTCAGTACACGAGACGAGAACTGATATTCCTCCCACTGTTTAGTGTAGAAGGCTAGCACATCTTCGCCCATGAGGTCTGCGCCGTTCTGTTGTGTTTTAAATCATTTAATTATCCAAAGAAAAAAATAAATAGTGAAACTTGAGAAAAACAAAGAGATTCCAAGTGAACTTATAGTGAAACCAAGGTAAATGGGTTTTAATTGACAAATATTATTTCATTTTTCCTTAATAGGCAGGTTAATATGACACTCTTGTTATTATATGCGATGTTACTGTTTTTAAATATGATACAGGCGATTGAGCTGCAAACTGTAAATAATAGAAGGTCTTTTTATTGTTCGCTATCTAGTTCCAAACTTAGATGAGAATTACTCTGGAATATAGATAACCCATACAAACATTAAATATTTTATCATAGATCACTAGAAAAACATATTATTTTAAGTGAAATAACAGAAATATAGCAATAATTAGATACCTCTATAGTTAAATAATTAAATTAATCGATTATAAGTTCGTAAATCCAAAAAAAAAAAAAAACAACATGAATATCCGACTTGAAGGACCAATAGTCAAAATTAACATTAACATACCTTCAACAAATTTATTAGATACATCCTTAGGAATTCCCGCAGCCTCTTGTAGAGTTCCAATCCAACCAATTGCGCGCCGCCTGGTACTTGCCCCGTCTGCAAGTAATATAAACCTTATTGTAATGGAATACGGTTCAATTTATAATGACATTATGTTGTAAATTATACTACGATTCATATTCTGAACATATTAAGATTTAAACACCCTTTACGTGTTGGATAAAGCACAAAATACTTTTGAATGAATATAGATAATTATTTTTAATTTTATTAATAAACTGTAATGTAGGAATTATGCATGGTTTTCCAAATCCTTTATAGTTTGTAGAAATAGATAAGCCTTTTATCTGCCTCCATGTAAAAAGTATTTATAAATCTATACTAATATTATAAACCTGCTGCGTTTGCTTGTTTGAACGCGCTAATCTCAGGAGCTACAGGTCCGATTTGAAAAATTTTTCGGTGTTAGACAGCCCATTTATCGAGGAAGGCTATAGCTATATATCATCACGCTAAGACCAACAGGAGCGGAGCTAAGCGGGTGAAATCTCAGGGCGCAGCTAATGTATAATACTTACGCGCAACCTAACACAAGAATACTCGTTAATTTACAAGAATATGACCAGAGTCTTTGAATTGTTTTACATTTTATAGTTCATACTTTAATAAGTATGTTCTTCTTACATTACCTATCCTACCAGGTTGCCTGGCAGAGATTGCTGTGTAGCAATAAGGCCGCCTATTGTGCAAAATATTTGTACCTTATTAGATTGTACTAGATTTCCTTACATTGTTTTGTACAATAAAGTAGTATAAATAAATAAATAAGTATGTTACCATTTTCTTGCCACTCCCAAACGGAAGTCTGCTCGAGGTGTTGCTACTCCTACTCACGGACCCACCGCTCTGCTGGTGTACGGACGTACAGTAGTTGTATACGTGCCTGTTTTCTATGTATAGGAAATGTTATTGTTTTTTTTTTATAGTGGATTGTTTTGATAATTATTGATTTTTCACTCGATTATTTTTGGTAATTTTCATGTGACCAGTTTTATGTGAACCAGTGTGAACTTCTCGTAATGAATAAATAATGTATGAAATATAATTTGTATTATTTTTTTCTACATGAAGTTAGAGGACTCTTTGATACCACTAAGGTTTATTTGATAAAGTAGACTTTGTAGCTCTATTAAATTATATTAATTGCCTGTGTACTTACTGCACTACCAAATTTCAGTGTATTTATTAGTTCAAAATATATGATCATTGATCAGTATGTAAATTGTATTTGTACGACGTTCTGAATCTTTCTTTTCGAGCTTTTTTAATCATGAATTTATTTCTTATTGACATAATTCTGTAGATACAGTACATTATTGAAATGCCCTTAATCCCTGTTGTTTTTAGGTCAACGCTATACCATATGACGTATATTATTATTAAAAAGGATACGTATATAATTCCATATATCTCAACTTTGACATGTGTTGCCTCTTGTATACTTGTTCGATGCCCTCTCGCAGGTCGCCCCATATCTGTAACAACAGAAATAGATTATTAATAATAATTATAAATAGCACATTTTAAAGTAAATTTTAGAAATATCTTTCTACTTATGCGTATTTGGATAAATCAGAGCTACAATTTACGCGTTGAAAGTAACTATGATTTACTTAATTGTGTATACAGTATTATTGAATGTTATTTGGTTATAATATTTTAATTACCTAAGATGAAAGGTAAGAGTAGAGCAGTGTTCATAATATATTTATTCTAACTGTTTTGACGAAATATTACACATTATCTGTAGAAGGACGAAAGAAGATGTTGGTTTAAATTTGGTCGAGTGCAGTGAAGAACCAAAATTGCTTTTTCTTCATTCGTTTTTTTTTGTTTCTTGCAAGAGATTCTTCCTATCCTTGATTTTATGACTTTATTTCACCAATGCATTTTAATTCTCGTAAGTACAATTATAGTCGAGCCATTTTAATAGGCAACAACATAGGTTATGATTTAAAGGCTACTCCTAAAACGGAATTATTTCAGTCTAAGTATGCTTTTCATTCAGTATTAATCAAAGCAGACTTATCCAAACAACACTACGAGGAATCAACTAATTATCCATTGTTTTCTACGCAACACTTCAAACTGGGTTAACTAATATTGTCTTGGCTAATTGATTTTTATGTGCATCAAGCATTAAAATACGTATTATTACCGATATATTTTATGCAAGGAAGACATATAAGTGATCTGAATGCCTTTTAAACGATATCATAATGACGTTCATAATAATAAACCAATTAATAGTATCTATGGCGATTTATTAAATTGGCTTCTATCTTTATATGCGTGTTAAGTATCCGTGGTTAAAGTAGATTAGAATACATAATATGAATTCCAAATGTACTATTGGCTAAGGTGTATATTCTAATAGTATATGTTCACTAGCTTTCCGCCCGCGGCTTCGCCCGCGTTTTAAAAGAAAAACCCGCATAGTTCCCGTTCCCGTGGGATTTCCGGGATAAAACCCTCTATATGTGTGCTAAATTTCATTGTAATCGGTTCAGTAGTTTTTACGTGAAAGAGTAACAAACATCCATACATCCATACTTACAAACTTTCGCCTTTATAATAGTAGTAGGATAGCTTTATTATTAACCATTGTAACGTTAAAACATGTTTTCGTTAAACAGTTTATTACCTTGTAATTGATTGATTGAATATTATTATCAAAAAACATTAACTACATATTTTATATTTTCTGAAAATATAAGCACAGGTACAGTGATTATTACATTATTTATATTCACTTATACACAACTATCTATTCATTTATTAAATAGTACCTCAAGTGGGTATTATTCCTAACATATCATATACGTTTCACTAAGTCGTGTTTACACGAGTGCACATATCGCTTGCGGTTTATCGTTACGACATACATCGTGTAAACGACGCGCAGTAGTGGGTTTATAATCTAAAAATAAGAAGTCGGCCGACATTTATGTAGAATTTTTAATCATAATCCGTTAAGTTTCACTTGGCAATATTCCAGCGATGCATTAAAAATATAACATCGCATTGATATAATATTAAAATGACTGCAGTTTTGATGTTTTTTTTTTGCGTTTTAAGTTTCTTCTGTTACGATTCATGTGTTTCTAATTGTAATCGTAAGTAGTTTTAGAATAAAGTGTTGATGATATTAAGTAGCAACTGCCATTGGGAGTGGTATAATTTAGATATCGATGGTGGTATAATATATTTTTATGCTGGTTGATTTTAAGTTACTTTTCAGCTCTTTTACTTTGCTACCTGTAAAAAGACGTTCTGTCCGACTTGTAATAAGGTTAAAAATCTATTTTTAGAAACATTATCATGTGAAAATAATATAGTATAATATGTCAAGTAGGTAAGTCATTATTATTTTCAATCATAGAAATCTAAATAACAAGACACTAGAACTGCTATAATGTCATAATTAGTATGAAAACACAGCAGCTTGATTTTAGTGAAAACTAACTTAAATAATATGTATTAAATTCAGCTTTTTAATATGTGTCCTAACGCACGATTTTACGGTTTATTTTAGAATAACACCTAGGTACATGAGACGTTTTGTTTCTTTTTGCTTAATACGAAAAAATTCGGCTTTTCTACAACAGAGGGCGTTAATTTTCAATAGATATAATTTTGAACCTAAACACATAGAAATAAGGTTGATAATTGATATTTGTGTTAAACGTGATAATAAGAACGGTCGACTGTGACATTCATTGTTATTTAGATTTCTATGGTGACATTCGTAATACTTGTAAATCCATACTAATATTATAAATGCGAAAGTAACTCTGTCTGTCTGTCTGTTACTCAATCACGCCTAAACTACTGAACCAATTTTCATGAAATTTGGTATGGAGATATTTTGATACCCGAGAAAGGACATAGGCTACTTTTTATCCCGGGAAAATGACGCAATCCCGGAAATCCCACGGGAACGGGAACTATGCGGGTTTTTTTTTGACTGCGCGGGCGAAGCCGCGGGCGCAAACCTAGTATTCTATAATTTTAAGGAAAACCGGCATTATTTCAAAAAAAAAAATACTTACCCATGAAATGTTATTCCTTTATTAGTATAATTACAACTTATGGAAGAATTTCCGCAATAGGAAATGCTGAAACACACCATGTTTACACACATAGGTACGTTTCGAGAGCAACTGCACAGCGACGAACGCACTGGTGGCTTGGAAGTCACCTGAGTGGCGACAAGGTCACGCGCGCTTACGACTTCTAGTGTCTTGTTATTTAGATTTCTATGCCTAATACCCACATACATATTTAAAAAAACCTACACATCCATGTAGATACGTTTTAAAACACGTTAATCAAGTCAGTCCCTTTAAGGAGTTTAAGGCAACGATCAAGATCAACACACGCTCGCGAAGCTAACGACCGATGATCAACAATGGTTGTTGTTTGATGAGTCTTTACAGGTTATAGTAGCTGTATGTCATAAAAAGTGAAGTCCCGTGTCCCCTAGTGGAGTATGGGGCGGATGCATTATGCATTCTGTTTCACTGATCGATTTTCTTTAGGAACAAGTAAATTTTCCTGAGATTAGCGCGTTCAACCAAACAAACAAACTCGAGCTTTATAAATAAATTAGGTACCTATGAAATTTGTTGAAGACCCAGGGTGGAATAGAGGATTTCGAACCCTAAAGGGTTATACATAATACGGGATGAAATATTTAGCTACTGATTTTATCAGCAGGTGAGGCCACGGGACATAACTACAAGATACCTATATATGAAATGCTCAGGTTAGTCACACATATAACTCAAGAAAGGCCGAACGATTTATTGTTTTTAGATATGTGTCCGCTTGAAACCTACTAACTTTTGAAACGATTTATAAAAACAAACAAAATACGAAATGATTCTACCAATTGTTATTAAAAAATTATACATAAGAAACGACTATGCAATAAATAATATATAGCATACATTTAATAGCTTCGTTGCAAACTTGCTTCGCGACGGACAAAAATAATATTTTGAATGGAGTTATAAAAACGCGTGAATGACGCATATATTCAATACGCACTTATGCAATGTATGTGAGATGGGGGTAGGTACTAATATTATCTGATAGTTTATTTGCGTGGTGTGAAGACGTATGTATGTTGCTCTTTTAAGCGGAAATTGCTGAGCGGATTTGGCTGAAATTTCGTACGCTGGGTCTGGCTAATCTTTATTCGATAAATATCATACATATTAGGTATGTAGACAATAGGAAACTATACAAATAAAAATAATATAATGTTTGGAAAGACAAAATAATTAGCTTTTTAAATTGTAGTAAAAAAGAATCTGTGGAAATATTCCGGGAAATTACTGTAACGGCTAAACCTATTTTTATGAAACTTTCACAGACAGATTATTTACAAATTCTTCAGTAGGTATTTAAAATTTACACATAAAAAAAAATATACCGGCCGAATTGAGAACCTCCTCCTTTTTTTTTTGAAGTCGGTTAATTAAACGCGCGATACGACTGTTGTGCCCTGTTGTCTGTTGATTTAAATAGAGCTTTGATTTAAATTAATAAATTTATATAGTTATGTAACATATCTTCATTACCAAATTATTATGATAATTTGGCTAGAACGTACGTACAAAATCTCATTTACCATAGATAACCATGGCCGAGGTCAACAACTCTGCGTTTCGTTCCGGCCAATTTCTGGTAAAAACTTCCGGAAGACATAAAATTGTTTCCTATTAAAAAAAATATTTTTCTCAATGTAATAATATACCTATAAGCATTTCGAAAAAATATTTGAAACTAATGTTAGGTACATTACCCACTCATTAACAATTATTAATTTATTACCACCTAAATACATATTAAAAATTTAATAAATGTCTTACCAAATATTTGACCATATTTCACATACAAATTACAATGCACTAGTATCAGACATCAGTAGAAAAAATATATTAGGAAATCGTTTAGATTTTAGAAAACTAACATGTCTACCAATTCAATAGAAAATCTGTCCCATTTTCTCTAAAAACAAACGCAAAATTTAAAACTACCCACCCAGTCATTCGTAAGCGAAATTTATTAACGTATAGAAAGTTAGTCCGTTATCTGCCAACCTAGGTATACTTAACTTTACCGCTACTGGCACTTAAATACTAGAAAAATACTTAACTGTAGAAATTAAAGACTTTTAACGGATTTTAAACACGATACATTCATGTTATTTTCCCGACGTTTCGAATACTTTATAGCGAGTGTTCATGGGCAGACTGGTATAATCTACAATATAAAAATAAGTCGGGTTTTCCTTCCTGACGCTATACTCCAGAACGCACGAACCGATTTCCAAGGTTTTGCATTCGTTGGAAAGGTCTCGGGCTCCGTGAGGTTTATAGCAAAGAAAAGGTGTCTCTGGTGCGAAACGGAGTTCGCCGGGTTTGCTAGTAAAGTATAAAACAAAGTCGCTTCAAGCTGTCTGTCAGTCCCTACGTATGCTAGATCTTCAAAACTACTCAACGGATTTAGATGCTGTTTTTGTAAAAGATTTTAGTTAGAGAAAGTTATTCTCGAGGAAGGCGTAGAACAATGAACAAATCATTTGTTAAGTTTTAGAACAAGTTGGCTAAGCTAGTAATGAATAAATCGCGTTAAAATGTCTTTAAATTCTCATTCTCTAAAGAGATTTTAGTGTATTTATAATTCGTTAAGTTTTATACAAAGCGTGCATAGCTGCGGTCGGAAAGCTAGTGATAAATAATAATCAATAAAGCGCGTTAAAATGTATTCAATTTCTCAATCTAAACCCCCGTGTCTAGATATTAAAGCATAGTCTGAAGTCTAGACGTTATCGACACACGGCTAGCGTAGAATTAATTAAACTCAAATAAATCGATTTCCACCTATACCGATGACATTGACCCCGAATTCTAGTTCATTTTATAATAATATGTTATGTATACAAACACTGGCCTGTGTCGAAATGATAACCTATATAAGCCAAGTATAATATTGTAAAGAGGAAAGATTTGTTTGTTAATCTATACTAATATTATAAAGCTGAAGAGTTTGTTTGTTTGTTTACACGCGCTAATCTCAGGAACGTCGGGTCCGATTTGAAAAATTCTTTCGGTTTTAGATAGCCCATTTATCGAGCATGGGTATATAGGCAAATATGTACATAAATACATAAAATGTAATTATATTATATTGTTTAGCATTCAGTGAAATTATTCAACTCAGAACTATTTGATGATTAAAAGCTGATCAAAATTCCATTAGAATACCTATGTGGAATTATCTATTAGTTAATTACATAGTTAAATGGCTACTTTCTTTTTATTGTAGTATGTTGTATAATTAATAAAATCGCTTTTTAACACAAACAATACTGCTTCTGTTATTAAGCATTTATGTAGACTGTATGCAATTATGAAAATTTCACATTAAATAACGTTTTGATTGTTTGACGCCCGATATTTTAATCCTTCGTTAAAACTTATCCATCAAATAAAGTATAATACAATAATAAAAATCGGACACTTTTAAAATGATTCTGTTACGAAATATATTCGACGAATAACTTTTAATCAAGGATTGAAAATCCTAACTTACTTTCAATCCTCAGTCTAGACAGTCCTAAAGTAGATACCTAATTTTTATTTTTTTTGACTCTTTATATTTTCCGATAAAACCAGCTCATCAAAAAAATAAAGAGCGTGTGTGCCGAGCACACGTGTCAGAAGCGAAACTTCTTTGGTAAGATTCAAATATACCAAAATATTATGTAGCTTTACTCCATGACGTGACGGTATTGCCATGAAGCGAAATTGAAATTTTACGTTTTTAAAGTTTGAAGTTTTGTTTCACTTCAAAAACACACATGTAAAATGTAAATACATGTTTATTTTCTTTCTTTATCCCATACTATATCTAGGTTTTATTTACTTGGCAGTCTAGTCTTGTGTGTATATAGGTCACGCTTATAGCGATGCAATTTACCAACCTCCGACTGCAAGACGATCACGATTGCCTACGCTGCGTCTTTAACGATTTCGCCTTGGATAAATTCAAATGCAGTTATTGCTTGAATAGTTGAACTATTTTAATAGCGAATCTTCAATAAAAATACGATTGTTGCTTTCCTTCGTAAGTTAGTTTAATAGTTTTTTCTACCTAAATGGTCATTGACGCTCCTGGGAGGAGGTATCACTCCAAATTCTATAAGATGAAAAACTTTTTCGGGAACTTCGGTTAAAATAAAAATATTTTTAAAAGACTAGAAATTATTTCCTGCTGCATTGTTTGGATCCGCGTCTTTGAACATGCTTTTATTGTTTCATCTGTATATATGTTATGTAACCGGCAGCCTTCTTTAGACTCGATTTTGAACCAAACAAATCTAAACAGACAGATTTAATTCAAATTTTGTATACTTATCAAGGATCGGTAACAATACAATAATTTTATGAGTTTACATTATTCAGTGAGTTTTTTTTTACTACATTTAATCATTTTTATAATAGACATCTTTAAGACTAGGTACGCTATACCAATTGAATATCTTCTATCCTCCTATATTAAGCGACTATAGAGATTTTACCGGTATCACAGGTCATCAGTTCGTTGCTTCAGAAATCCGACACGATTGGAGGCTTGATCCCTGGCGTTCAAACGACAGGTGTTCTACGAGACAAAGAGATTTAACGTTCTACAGAGTAAAAATCCTACTACCGTTATGAACGCGATGTTTATTATGGTTTATGGATGGTTATTTCTGTATTTTCACGCAAATATAGCTGTTATTTGAAAAAAATACGTCGGCTGAAAGTCTGTTTATTTTGGTATCTACATACAAAGTGTTAGGTTAAAGCTAGTATAACAATTGATTATATTACATATATCAAACAATATATTACAGTAGCGGCTTGATTTATTTAATTAAACTTCGATTGCTACAAAATTCCTTCATTCCTAAGGATGAAGGAATCGACATTTTTTAAATAGATGTAGACTTTTAAATAGACGTATATTTTAGTTCAAATAAAGAGGATTAGTAAGAAACAATTACCTAGATATCTTCGTTCCAAAACTTGAGCGATGTCAAGGCACATCCGGATGGAACGAAGTGTTAAGATAGATAGAGACAGACAGAGCTTACAGCTCTAGCAAAAAGTGTCGTGACAACTTTTCGTAAGAATTTTTTCCGTCTAGCCCCCTTTCACAAATCACAACGCGCCATAAGGAACTTCGTTCCAATACACTAATATTGTCTAGGTATATGAGTAAGCATTTATTAATTTCATATAGCTGCTATGCTATGCATCAAACTCGTAACCGGGTTAAAGCAATCCGTACGTAAACAAATTTCAAACAAAATTGTACTTTCTCATACTTTTTAAGTACTTCAACCTTTTGCACAGTTATTTCGTAATATTGAATCGGTATTTTTTTTTTAATTCCTACTCGTATTGCAATTTCAACGTTTTTAAACGCTATTTTATAAGGATATTTAATGATATTTAAAAACATTAAACAATATTATACTAATTATAAATTATAATTTTCTGACATTGCAGTATTTAACGTGTAGCTGTGTTAAATACCTATGAATATGGATTAGATTACATAACATTGTGAATATAAAAGTTTTTGAATTAATTCGTACAAAATCTCAAATACGAAAACATTTAAATTTTAAACGAAATCATTGCAAACTATATCCTAATACTATAGTGTTAAAGCATTTTATATATAGTATTAATACGTTTTAAACGACTTAACTTTTATTTGTACACTAGATTTTTACAATTGGATTACTCGATTCATACAGCACTCAAATATTAAAAAAAAAAACAACATCAAAAAGTATTAAATCTACATAGTGTTCTATTGTTGCAATGGTGCGTAGGTATTCCTAATTCGGTATTTTAAGCTATTGCATAGCTTCTATCGCGGGCCTTGAGCGCGGGGACCGAATCCAGAAATTCCGTAACGAAAAACCTCACGCTCCCCACTCCGACGGCGGTGTGGCTTTACTTAATGATCTAAGCTTGAAGGCATGCTATGCAATAGCTTTACCGCGGCAGTCCCCGAGTGCCACACGTCTTTTGCACGCCTCATAAGCGAAGCGTTGAGGTGGGTACTACTGTCACTTCGCGCAAAACATCTGATTTTTCAAACTTAAAATGTCTTTATGTATCATACATTGCACTTGTAAGATAATACATACACACACATATTAAGAAAAAACACTATTTTTAACATTCATGATATTTTTGATGTCATTTTTGTTATTTAAACTAGTTAAAAAACAGTTTAAAAAAGTTCTGTCTTGGACGTCCGTGTGTCTGTATGTGCGGAGGATTTTCTTGTTAACACGATAGCGACCGAAATACTTTACTAATCGAGTCTTTTTTTTTCTCTTACGCTTGAGTATGCTCAGGAATAGAACCCTTTCATTTTTCAGGGTCTGATTCGATGTGGTTTAATTGTTATTAAATAAACAAAAAAAAATATCGACTGAGATTATGAGGCGTGCACTTTTGGATTTTCCAAACTTTTTTTTATCAACAAGGCTTTATAACAATACTATTCGTTATTCATACTGAGCTATCAATTGTTTGCAATTATTATTAGGCCATGTTGTAAGTTTCATGTGAAGTGAGTGGTGTAGTGAAAATTCCCGTGTCTACTTGTGGACTATTGAGTAGATATATTCATTATTCATTGATCGATTTTCTTAACGGTTAAGTAGGACCAGCCTTCTGTGCCCCGCCAGACATTTCTTTTGTTAGCCCTACGGCTAAAGGCTCTGCGCTATGCCTGAATGTCTATATACTCTAGTTTCACGAGTGTAGTTCGATCTTAAAACAGAATTTAGATATTAGCTGTAGCTTGTATTTTTTCCTTTTTCAAAGTAAGACATTTGAAAATCATCAAGCCCTTCGTAGTACTTAAGGCACTTTCCACCCGCAGTCTAACTAGCGTACACACCTCGTTATCTCAAGCCACTTATTCCCCATACAAATGTCATCCCCTATTTCACCCCCTTTCAATTGTGTGTACCCGACAACAAAGAAAGCCAATGTTCTTCTAAAAAGAGCGTGTGTGCCGAGCACACGTGTCAGAAGTGAAACCTTCTTGGCAAGATTCAAAGATACCAAATTCATCGCCTTACTCCATGACGCGACCTTGAAATTTTACTCTCAACGCGCCTAAGGAATTTTTATTGAATATTCAGATGAATATTAAATGATATTTTTGAAGTGAATGCGTTTAAAGCTTTGTGAAAGATTTATGGAAAGAATGACGAATATTCTATACCAATAATAAAGGCCACAGTAACTATTTGTGATGATATTTGGAATGAAAATAGTTAAAGACTCCGGGTCAAACTATAAGCGTTGAAATAGGACATGAAATGCTACCTATACACCTTTTTACTTATAACATCATTGCGTAACACCGCGGGGTATAGCTTATATTAAAAACAGAAATAAAACTATTTCACGAAAAAACACATAAGGTGATACTATCGCTACAACTGCTACAAGCACATGTCTACATTTCACGAGGATGTAACAACTATTCTTCCTATGATCCTATCCTATAGATATGGCGGAGCGCAGCGCGGAGAATTTTTCATTGTCAAAAGCGCAGCGCGCTACCTTTTTCGCATGTGACGTTTCGCTGCTCCTCGGGAATATTATTTCAATGAGGAAAATATCCATATAGTTCGACACTGAAAAATGCGCTCCGCCATATCTGCGCCGGCCCTTACATCTAGTTCCTATCGACACATCAATGCCTTTCATGGTATATCTAGGTATACTAATATTATAAAGCTGAAGATTTTGTTTGTTTGAACGCGCTAATCTCAGGAACTTCTGGTCCGATTTGAAAAATTATTTTGGTTTTAGATAGTCCATTTATCGAGGAAGGCTATATATAGGCTATAATTTATATCGTCACGCTAAGACCAACAGCGGAGCAATGCGGGTGAAACCGCGAGGCAAAGCAGGCAAAGCTAGTACTATATAATAAACATACTAAAGCCTCATTATAGAGCCACAATACATCTCCATCAAACCGACAAACCATACGTAATACATCAAACGAGTGACACGGCTCGGTCACACAACGGGACCGATCGCGGACGCACCAGATAGAAATTGCTAGAAATTGAATTGTGCCCACATTGTATTCACATAATGGTTCTGTTCCGAATGAAAGCGACTGAATGAAGAAAAATCGATAGATTTATCAAAGTGCATAGTAATTTAACAGTTCTGATTTATTTGTCCAGTAACCTGTATGAATAGTAGTAATAATAGACATGCTTTAATAATTCAAGAGCATCTATAAAATTCTTCTCAGCTCTTCTGTAGACTTCTGTGTTCTTACGAAATGGACGTAAATATTAATTTGTGTTTGATAACGATGTAAATTCGTTTTTTTGTAAGAGCCAATTACAATTGTTATGTAGCGGACCCACGATTGATCCTATCAAAATGTCACAAATATTAATTCTTTTGCAAGTTTAATTTTTTTTTAATTCTTCATTTCTTTGGTAAGAAATATGAATTATCCCACTGAATCTTTTGCGTAAAGAATAACCCTCCTCTGCCTTCAGCCTTTGACGAAAGTGAAGGTGGGACTTTGAACTGAAGTAAAATATTCAATGAAAAATTATACCAAACATGTGGGCCATCAGTCGTATTGATTGTAAACCATGATGTTCATGACTAATAGTTAAATTTAGAATTTTCGTGTAGGAAAAATCGATATTTTATTACTTGCTTAAAATAAGTGAACGAGCTTATCTCAGGAACTGTGTATGTATTTAAATTCAAAAATTGTTGTGTTGGATAGTAAATTTACCGAGAAAGGCTATATTATAACATCACGCTACGAACAATAGGTGCAGCAAGGAGCAACAATGAAAAATGGGTCATCTAGTACATAATATATATTTAGGTACTTCATTGACACAATTTTCACTACGCTTCAAAATGTTTAGTCTATAGAGTCTAGACACTATAGACAACAACCATTTATTCATCACTGCGTTTTAAGTGATTTCTGATATCTCGATTTCTTGATTATGTAATTCATAATTTCTAGTGAATGGTGTGCTTCATTAAAAAAATCCAAACTATTCTTTACTGGCAGTGCTCCGCGGTTTTACCCACAGTGCTCCGCTCCTGTTGGTCTTAGCGAGACGATATATACCCTATAGCCTTCCTCGATAAATGGGCTATCTAAAGCTTTGGTCTGGTGATCATGACGCACAACGCTGAGGTATGCGGTTTGCGATGCCGGACACTCAATCATATGAAAAACGTCGACAATGTTCTCTTGTTCCGTCGCAGTATGCGTCAGCGGCGAAGGGCAAGCGCGGTGAGTGGGGAGGTGTACTTCCGCACAGCGCGGCGTCATTCTCGATTGAACACTGCGGTGTGCGGGTATGCGTCACGGCATATATGAATGCGACAATGAATTTTTTCGAAGACAATTTAATAGAATTAGTTCGCAGCTATCCTTCTTTATATAAAAATAAAGACAAAAAACATAAAAGTTTGATAATTAAAGAAAATTGCTGGAGGGAGATAGCTAAGAAGTTGAATAAAACACGTGAGTATTTTGTATACATATTTATAATTGTTTATTCGACAGCGTTAGAATAAGTTTACATAAAAAAATGGCAAACATTACTAGTGACACATGAAACATTTTGATGATTCTGAGGTTGGAAACTTGATGAACAATCTTTATATATAAAAATGAATCGCAAAATGTGTTGGTAAGCGCATAACTCGAGAACGGCTGAACCGATTTCGATAATTCTTTTTTTATTATATTCCTTGAAGTACGAGGATGGTTCTTATGTAAAGAAAACGTAAACATGTACCACGGGCGAAGCCGGGGCGGACCGCTAGTTTAATTTAAATTTAATGAACAATTTAACTTGGTAGTGTTTATTTAGTGTTAAAGAAAATAAGCGATAAGTTTTGAATTACAGTAAAAGTTCCTTATTCGCGGGGTATATGTTCCATAAATATGCCGTGAATACGGAATGGTAATTTATATGGGATTATAGGGGATACGTTCCTAGGTGACGATTGAGATTTTTTTCGTGTCGAAACTCGTTTCTCATTTTTTTTAGTTGACATTATAAACTAGGAAGAGTGCAGAGCAATTTCAATTTCAAGCAAAGCACAAATTACAGCAAAATTGTTCATGTTCACGTCTACCTTGGTAGCTGCGGCAAAATCAACTGACCACCTCTCCGCAGGGACCAGTGTGACCAGATTAAATTTTACAAAAATACCGAGGCACCTCAAAAAAATACTGAAATATACCGACTTACATAGGACAGTGATATACCAATAAAAATACTGATTTTCTTAACACGTTTTATTTATTCATCCTCACAATAAATGTTAAAAACAACGAAAATCGCGTTCTATTTTTATATATGATGACAAAAACATCTCCTATTTTGGGGAAATTCCCGAATTATCGAAAGAAAGTCCTCAAAGATTAAGTCGAGTGCAGAAGAGACAATCATTTTACTTGAACCGTATTTGTAATAAAATATCTTATATGTTTAACTACTACCTATTCATCCAACTGAAAACTTAAAAACTAGACGTTGTTTTGAAAATCTTAGATAAACTAGCGGTCCGTCCCGAATTCGTCCGGGTAACTGATATTCATGAAACACAACGGATTTCAATGTATGCAATCTGGAAATTACGCTCTATCTAATGGTGCAAACCGCATTAAAATCGGTCCAGCAGTTGTAAAGTTTTAGACGAACATACATTCTGCAACTCTGATTTATACTATGTATTGATTGATAATTGTATAGGTAGTATGACAATACTACAACGCCGGCGACGGCCGTCTTTCTTGTCATATCTGTAACTTACTCATCTTTGCTCATAGGTAACATGTATAAATCGGGAAAAGTCCCCAATGTTCGCGTTCCGGGGAATTCCGCAAACATTGTCGCAAAGAAGATCACTCACGACGGTGTTGCCATAACGTCAACCAAAATATACCCAAAAATACTGACTTCCAGCAATATACCTGAAAATATACTGATGTTCGGAAAAATCGATGAAATATACTGAAAAAGTATTAAAATACTGAATCTGGTCACACTGGCAGGGACGGTAAATGCTGCGTCGTGACGCTGCGTTGGGGCGCATACCTCAGCGTTGTGCGTCATGATCACCAGACCAAAGCTTAACACCGAAATAATTTTTCAAATCGGACCAGTAGTTCCCGTGATTAGCGCGTTCAAACAAACAAACTCTTCAGCTTTATAATATTAGTACATAGGTAATTAGTATATATTTTGTTGATTTACAGGCTGAAAACGTATAGGTATATCTTTGCAAATAACAATGATATAGATATTATGCACACATGTTCATCTGATATTATACAGGGTGTAATCGTTAAGTGTGCACAGGCGATTATTCCGTAACTATTACAGATATCAAAAAACTTTAAACTGATATCGAAAGTATTTAACCTAATGAGTAAAATGGCCATAATAAATTTTAAAAAATAAAACGAGAAATATCTAAAAAATTAACTTGAAACCCTCCCATACATTTAGTATGAGATACGAATATCCCATGTACATGGGTTGATCCAAAAGTAATGATAATCAATATTAAACAAGGTCATTACAGTTATAATAATTATGTAGTTCTCTAGATAGTCTTCTAACTAGAAAATATACTTCAATATTTTTTTTCCTAAACTTAAAAAAAAAAACTTTGACTTCATCCACAAAAACCCCTCCACGCGGCCATCACTTCGCTGTCGTCTTAAAATAATTTATTGCTAAGAAAATGTTTCTTGTGCCGAGGAAAGAGATAAAAGTAAATAGAAGCTAGATCTAAAAAATAGGGTAGGTGTTCAAGCATTTGGAATGCCGATTTTTGAATGGCAGCCATCGCAACTGACGCTTTGTGATCTGGTGCGTTGTCTTGGTGAAACAGCGTTCAGGTCCGCAGTTTGCCATGTCTCTTTTCCTTACTAACCTACCGCAATATTTTAATTTGGGCTGTTTAGTAAGAGCCCAATAAAGTGGCTACCTTTTTAAAATATTCCACCATAATTATTCCTTCAGCGTCCCAAAAAACTACCGCTTTAATCTAACCTACTGATTTTCACTTTAAATTCTTCATCGTCACTTTGGAAGCTCGCATCCAGGACATTGATTGTTTTTTGGTTTCAGCATAAACATGGTGAACTCGGGTAACGTCCATGATCACAAAACGTGACAAAAAATTATCCTGATATCATTAAAAATTTAGAAATTTACCCTCTACATGTCGAATCGTTGTTTCTTCTTTTCGTCGGGAAACATTCTGGCACGCACGGTTCACATTCAAATTAATGTAAATAATTGGAAACGTGGCCTGTTGATATGATTTTTTTGTGATTACTTAGTGAATACATGAGCAAGCAAAAAACATTTATTTTATATTTTTATGTGCACAGGAAATACCCAATTATCATTACTTTTGGATCAACCTAGTACATTTAATATGAAAGATTTTAGCTTTTTCTTTCTTTTTTTGGTTTTCTGCTTTAATTACTTCGCAAATTTGAAGGGAAGTTCATTTAGAAACTGTAAATAGAGCTCATCATTGTATTGCACAATGAGGACATCACTTCGAAAATCTGCTATGAATACAAAATGTATGGGAAATAAAATGTATGGGAGCGTTTAATGTAACATTTGTGGATATTTCTCGCTTTATTTTTTAAAATTTATTATGGCCATTTTACTCATTAGGTTAAGTACTTTCGATATCAGTTTAAAGTTTTTTGGTATCTGCAATAGTTACGGAATAATCGCTTGTGCACACTTAACGATTACACCCTGTATAGTCTTCTGTTGAGAAATCCAATACCACCGGAAAGAAATCACAAGACCGATAGATTTACGTGCTCTTCTATGCGCAAGAGTGTAATTAATACGACTAGGACTTCCTGATTGCGATTTGCTCATGATATTTTTATATGTTTCGAAATTAAGAAACATAAAGCAGTTAAGATAAAAGTGCTTAGTCATGCAGTCGTTTAAATATGTATAAATGTGTAATGTATTGTTAAAGATTAGTTATTATTCAGCTTAAGGCCGTGTACGCGGTCCGTGCGCTGTTTGGCTCAAATATGTGATTTTTCAAACCAGATTGTCCATCAACCACTTATCTTACAAACATATGAATTACTAAAAATTTTAGGAAATTTTATTATCTATGTAGTTAGTTAAGAGTTTTTTTCAATTAATATAGTATTTGTGAATACCATCAAGATAACTGAGCCGATGATTACTTGATTTCTCTTTTAGTGTCAATTTCGAAGCTAAAAATATCTGAAATTGCTGACAGATCTAACACACAATTTTTTTAACTAACTGCAAAAATCCTTATTAAAATAGTTAGTTAAAAGATTTTTTTATTTTGGACTCCTAACTTACGAAATTAAAATCCGAACAATGTGAATTTTTTTAGAAATTATAGTCGACAAAATGATTATTTTCACCAAGATATTTGACTTAATTGAATATAATTTATACATATTGCAATAAAAGAATGTCTTACTTATAAGATAAAATTTAAAAAAACAACTAAGGTACCTCTATTATTTTTCTACAATTTTTTTTAAAGTACTATAAAACACTGCGCGCGACCCGTCACCCGATTCAAATCACAAATCAGTCGGCAGCGAGCCTTTCCAGAGAGAGGACATGTTGCTCGGCGCTCTCCTGTGGACCTATGCTGTTCATAGTAAAAGGATAGTGCAAGCCGCGATCTATCGTAATAGATCGCGGAGATTTTGACTTGCGTTAAATTGAATAAGCCCTCTTAATTGGGAACGATCTGGATATTTAATTATTTTAATAAGATTTTATTTCATGGTTTCAAAATATTTCACGGTCCACGATTAACATCGTACCGCGAGGCTTAATTTACGAAACATAACAAGTAAGAAGGTAATAATTTATTACCTAACTGCACTATTTAGACATCATTTAAAAGGCTGATACGATGAAAATTGTAATTTTCGTATTTTCAATAATAAATATTTCTTCAGAATACTTAATATAACGTCATGCCGGATAAACTCATCTCGAAGCTAGTTACCAAATCTACGTAATTCAGAACTCCAACAGTAATTTATACTAATATTATAAAGCTGAAGAGTTTCTTTGTTTGAACGCGCTAATCTCAGGAACTACTGGTCCGATTTGAAAAATTCTTTCGGTATTAGATAGCCCATTTATCGAGGAAGGCTATAGGCTATATATCATCTCGCTAAGACCAACAGAAGCAGAGCCTCGCGGGTAAAACCGCGGAGCGCAGCTAGTATTAAATATGTGTACAGAATAATTAATACAATTCATCTCGAAGCTAGTTATCAAATCTACGTAATACAGAACTCCTACAATATTAAGTTACAATTATTCCGCTTCACGACACGAACATACAAATTCGCACAACGGTTCATTTATCTCAAATTTGTTACTGAACACCGTTAATAGTCGTAACTGTAACTTTTTGTTTGAAACAATGAAACATTGTTAACAAGCTGTTAACGCGGTTTTCATTGTTTTTCGAATGCAAATGAAAACTGATTTATTGGATCGAGATTGGTTGGTACTAAAATAATATTTGTTATTATATGTTAGGCAATTTGTACTCCTATGTTTTGACTTTAGGTGCACTTTTCAAAATTGCGTAATTAAATATACAGTTAGAGAAAGCAAGAAAGAAATGTGCATTAAATTTTTTTTTTATTGAGTATAGGCGTTTATAGTTTATTTTCTAAACATATAGGTATATTTGTAAATACGGGGCTTTACTGTAATAACAGCACAGTCTCAGAACAAGACCCAAGTGAACGAAGTGGGACCACACGTCAGGAAGAACCTACTTTTATCAAGATCGGTTCACCCGTTTCGACAGTTCTGACGTAACAAACCAAAAAATACAGTTGAATTGAGAACCTCCTCATTTTTTTAAGTCTGTTTAAAACAAAACATTACAGATCTTCTAATACAGACAGTCGTCACATCTCTATATCGATCAAGGTCGATTATAATTCACAGCCAGGTAGCGAGAGACGTGGGTCCCTGTTTAGTCGCAAGGCATGGCACGTGACCAGGTGTCTGAGACATCTTGAGAAGATTCGTATGGATTTATAATATAACTAGCGACCCGCCCCGGCTTCGCACGGGTGCAATGCTGATACTAAATACACTACAGAAAAACTGTGAACGTTGTATATAAAAACATAGCGGCCCGTTCCGGCTTTGCACGGGTATAAAATAGATAGCCGGGCGGCCGGCCGGTACCGCCGCAAACGCTACGTCCCGCAATTTTTAAATCTGTAATATCTTCGAAAATATTCACTTAAATCATACCGTGTAAAGGGCCATATAGATCTATATTAAATGAACAATGTATTCAAGGTATTTAATTGGTTAAGGATTAATGCTGTATTGGTTAAAATCGCATCGAAAATTAGCCATTATTTGTCGTAAAAAGTAAATGACAAAAAAAAAGTTATTGTGGGTTATCCATAAGAGATAGACTTATACCATCGCGGACTTTTCTGTAGACCTTTTCAATGTGTATAATACTTAGTACATTATTTTGATAAAACTCGTAGGGTTCAGCCTGCGTTTGCAATGTAAGCGGAAAAAATGTAATTTTTTACGACATCACATTAGAAACCTCAAAAATAACAGTACTTCTCCACTATTTAATGGATGTTATTATACATATAAACCTTCCTCTTGAAACACTCTATCTATTAAAAAAAACCGCATCAAAATCCGTTGCGTAGTTTCAAAGATTTAAGCGTACAAAGGGACATAGGGACATAGGGACAGGGAAAGCGACTTTGTTTTATACTATGTAGTGATAACTAGCTGCGCTCCGCGGTTTCACCCGCGTGGCTCCATTGTCTTAGCGTGATGATATTAATATAGCCTATAGCCTTCCTCGATGAATAGGCTAATTCTAACACCGAAATAATTTTTCAAATCGGACCAGTAAGTTCCTGAGATTAGCGCGTTCTTCTCTTCAGCTTTATAATATTAGTATATGTAGATGAGTTTTTAATTAAGTATTTGCTGTGCTTTATTAAATGTATTTAAATTTGTCGTATCACATATTCAAAGCAGTTATAACTAGATGATAAAATACCGATTATAATACAGTAGGTACAAAAGGCGACCTAATCGCTCACCTGCGATTTCTTCCAGGCAACCAATCTGAGGTAAAGGATAAAGGTAAAAAAAATTCTAATCCCGCGTCGCGAATTATGTATTTCACTTAGAGTAATTTTTTTAAAGGATTATTAAAATTATCTAATTGAATATTTTATTAATTGGTCCATAGCATATAAGTGCGAACAAAACTTATTGTCATATGGATTGATTGCAGGTTAGAACAATTTTATTATTAAGCATAGTGTTCTCTTTCTTGTTTTATTCTAGATTCAAGACGGTAAATATATGGCAGATAACAATATGCAAATTCAAATTATAATTAATGTTATTTATGATGGGTGATTACTATTATTTATTTTAATATTTTACGTAATTATTATTTAAACAAACAAATTATATATTTCTGGAGTCTGTCGGACTTGCTACTAATAAAAAAGATACACATAAATATTTATAAATAGTTTTCCAGTTTCGATATCGTATCGTATATATCGTATTACTACTTACTACGTTTTAATACTATAGAGACGAGTGCTATAATTTCCAATAAAAAAAAGAAAACACCATACTTAATAAAATGAACCAACTTAGTGCAGGGAATAAATAAATGTTTAAACAAAGATCTAGGTTTCGATTCCTACGGGAGATGGAGGGGAAAAATGTAGGTCTGGCACGGAAGGCTGATCACCTACTTATTCGTTAAGAAAAATCAATAGATGATACAATAGTGTAATATTTATGAAATAAAATGCATTTATCCTATATCTCACCAAAATACATAAGACATAGGCACAGTATTACCATATTTCCTACAGTAGTGCGACGAATGTACTTGTGCAGAGAAACGGAGGGGAACTGGCGGGGGTCGGGCGACGCGGGCCGCGTAAGGCAAACACGCTTAGTTTGCCTTACCTAGCGCGAAAGGACGACGCAGTCGTATTTTTTGTGTAATAATTTTATTATACATAGGTACTTACATATTCTATTATGGCGCGCACAAACTGTTCCGTTTACGGATGTAAATCTACATTGAAATCCCAGAAGGAAACAATATTTCAGAAAGATTGTATTAATTGTATCTGTTGAATTAAAATCAAAGCTATGTATATGTTGTCCTCATTATTTTCTAATCAGATTGTACATCCCAATGCGAATGCATTACTTAGTTAAATGTTATAATATACAATTAAGAACATCCAAAAATAAAGTGTCCACGTAAATAATATTTAGCAGTGCAATATCTGTAATTATATATTTATGAATGAACAAATAATTACATCAGATTTAATAATCGCAATTATTTTGAATGTACATATGAATAAATGATTTCATCATAATATTAATAATCACAATTGTTTTATTTCCCATTTGTTGCAACCCTAGCGTATTTTCGTGTGGCAGCGTAAGTACCTACGCTGGCGGCGGCATCGCGCGACATCAAAGGCGATTCCTTACTGTAGGAAATAATATTGTAATACTGTGACATAGGTGTACCAAAATATGTACATAGATGAATTACAAAATACTACATGGGAAACTAAAGTTGAATTTTCACAAGTTTTAGAAGAATCTAACTAATGTCGTAACCAAAATTTTGTTAATATTTTCATAGACTATACTTTGATATACAGTTCTCTTTAAATCTAAACTAGGTATCGGCTTTTTGACCTCCTTTTTAGAATTCGTATGAAAATGATGAAATAGTATGAAAATATAAAGACATGCACGTAATTATCAATTTGTAGAAGCGACTAAAATTGATTCAATATATTTTAACATTGAGTAACTCGAATACTTTCATTTTATGATGCAATTACTATTTCATAATTAGACGGCTTCTGTTTCTGCTTTTAATTAGAGTAATATTGTATGAAAAACTTTAATAAAATTCGCAAAATGAGAATGTTTTGAATAGCAGTGACACAATAAGTTTGTTTATTTTGTAGACTATATTTAGATTTTTGCACGAAGTAATCTCGATGCAACTATACTTCTTAACTTATCTATACTAATATTATAAAGCTGAAGAGTTTGTTTGTTTGTTTGAACGCTATAATCTCAGGAACTATTGGTCCGATTTGAAAAATTCTTTCGGTGTTAGATAGCCCATTTATCGAGGAAGGCTATAGGCTATATATCATCACGCTAAGACCATCAGGAGCGGAGCCACGCGGGTGAAACCGCAAGGAACAGCTAGTGGATAATATTATAAAGCTGAAGAGTATGTTTGTTTGAATGCGCAAATCTCAGTAACTGCTGGTCCGATTTGAAATTTCTTTCGGTATTAGATAGTCCAATTATCGTGGAAGGTTATAGGCTATATATCAACACGCTAAGACCAACAGGAGCGGAGCCACGCGGGTGAAACCGCGAGTCGCAGCTAGTACTTTTATATACGAAGTTTTTTAAAAGTCTAATGACTTCATAACGGAACATTTGGTGTAATAATGCATCATTTCTTACCGTCAGATGTAACTACGTCTGCATTATAAATCTCTGAGCATAGGTATAACTTATTATTAGGATTGAAAAATAGTTACAAAAATAAAAGTTTGATGTGGGTAGTTGTATGTATTAATATAAGAGGTTCTATAAAATCTAAACTACCTACCTACTTTGTTGTAAAATTGTAATTATTATTAGCCATTTATAATGATTTGTTGAAATTAAGCTATTTAGGTATATGAAAATAATGATAGAGAAGGTATTCATTGTCATTATTTTATTGAATACAAAATAACTAGGTATCTCTTATTTTGTCCATAACCACGCTCACTAACTCATTTTTAAGGTATTTAATGTTAACTACCAATCCGACGTATTAATTAACATAGAATAATACGTACATTAAACCATACAAACGAGCTCAAGAAGTCAAGAGATACACAAATAAATGTGACACGGCCACCGCCCACAAGCAGTGTATTAACCCGAGTCTTTTTATACAGCGAATCAATTATGGCAACTTATTATTCATCCCTTTAATCATTATGTTGTTAACTGTTATTCTTCTTACTAAGTATGTATGCTCGAAAGTGGGGTTTGATAACATATGGAGTCAAAAAGCAAGAAGTATCTACTAAGTACTACTAGTACAGCAGCTTCGCTCGCGTAGGCAAAGGAAATTTTTATGGAAATTAGTTGTTTCATCATAATCAGCCCACTACAGGGACACAAAGTTTGTTGCCGATTATTTTCGGTAGAAGCGATATTTCGGACAAAATCCACCAAAACGCATATGGGCTTGGCAACTGTTACATGTCTTCATTTTTTGGTCTGCCTATGATAGCGTTAGCTACTATTAAGGCGAGGTATTTCAATGCGCCGTTTGCGCGAGTGTGTCGGCTTGTCAAGAAAACGCGTGGTAACGTTAAGCTCTGAGATATAATATTATGTGTTTAATAATTACAGGGCTTCAGTTGAAAACAAAAATTTAGCACGTTTTCTGCAGTATATCAAAATACATATCTTTATATAATAATTATTTGCAAAATCAGAAATTTCATTATTAAATTATTCGTTTTCGATTTTTATTTTAGCCTATTTTTATGATTTTATATGATCGAGCAAAAGACACGTGGTTGTGTAACAAATTAGCACACTTTTTAGGCAATATCTTGAAGTGTATTGATTATTTTTTCTAAAAGCGTCATATAATTGCAAATACATGAAAAATTTGATCTTGAAAAAAATTTTACTCCGCTTCGCTGAAAGGACTCCCCTTAAGTATTCTGTGCCTACGGCTTGCTGATTTCCTTCTTTCACCTATCTATCTATGTAATGTTGTACATGTAATGTTGTACATGTAATGTTACCATAATATTTGTTACTTTCATGTTTTAACAGACACATGTACAAGTCCATTTCAATTTATAAACAGTTAAATCGATTTAAATTATTTTTATTAGAACCATAGTTATTGTTTTTACCTACAATAAATAAAATTTGCACGATACGAAACTCCTTAATCCTTATATAGCGATGTAGGTAATAACAAGTAATAACAATAAATAAATTTTTGTCGTTTTGCGTGATTTAATAAAAACATAAACTACACTTTCACTGTTCCACATATTTAGTTATATGTATTATTAGGATACCTACTTATTTTGTTTTATACGCGATCGTGTAAAAAATCTTAGCGTATAAAATCTGAGCATGTCATAAACATCACTACATTCAGTTTATCGTCTATATTTAGAGATTCTACGTAATATAAGATGTACATTTATAGCGAACTAGCCAACGGCCCCGGCTTTGTTCGTGTTGATGCGGCAAAAATTATGTTAAAATCTATAGCTCATACAGGAATAATGAAGCTTTCTGTAGGTGATAGAATTTTGAAAATAGGTCGAGTAGTTTTTGTTCGTATGTTTGTAGCCATTCTAGAATATTAATGTTATACCTAGGTACTTGCAATTTCTTTTGTATTAGTTGAATTATGAAACGTATAAGTAAAACGTATAAAGGGCTCTGAATATCCTTTTAAACATTCTATGATTCTACTCAGAAAGGCAAATTGGATCACAGAGGTGGGTTCGTACTGTCGTGGATGCGAATCAAGCAAGTAGGTAACAATATTTTGTGTTATTTTGTAGGTATATTCTTTAGATTTTTATCCATCTGCTCCTTATATAGGATTATTTTAGAGCATTTTGCCTTACTTATTGCATTTTTCCATGAAAGGCGTTCAAATCTGAATCGCCAAAGCAACACTTTACGCAAAATTGGCAAAAAAAGTTGCAATATTTTTCTTCGGGATTTTTTTTTTCAATTTCAATTTCCTCATGCGCTCTATGTCTATGCTTAAATAATAATTTACCAATGATCACATTTACATTCTTTCATTAATTGATAAAAAATCCACCAATCACTCGATCCAGTTGAAAAAAAGATGGGCATTTTTTTTCTCTTATCTTACCAATTACCACAAATAAAAAATCTTAACTTAAATAATAAAACTGCACTCACCTGGTCCAAATCGATTTGCCGCAAGGGCGGCGGCGGCACCGACATCCTAACGTTCGAGCTCATCGCTATATTATCATACACGATTGCACCAATTTCACAAATCACAACTCGATTATTATCATGCGATTATATTACACTAATACGAGATCACGATCACTATATATATTTACAGTAGCATAATTTTGGGTCGTTCAACGCCTGTCAGCTGGGTAGTGCTTGGAGATTCTGTAAGAAGAAAATATTTTTTGTGAGATTTTTCGATTTTTTTCGCATAGTCTGTGGAGTTGGTATCACGTCACCATTGAAGCGTTGCATAATTGAAGATTAGTACCTACTGCCGTTGATACTAAATATTACATTTGAAAAAATAAGCTGGACCAATCTTGTGTACATATAAAAATTCTTTACATTGTTTTGTGATAAATACAGTTGAAATTACATTTTTTTTTTATAAATACACAATACAGTTCCAAAACAGACAAATTTTTTATATTGTCATTATACTTTTCATATCAGCTGTTTAACAGATAGATTAACGTGTAGGTATTTCTATATATAAAAGAATGTAGACCTAATAACTGAGATAATCATGAACTTAATGAATATTCAATTTGCATTAAATTCTATGTTAAAAGTCTGATAATTGAAAATTTTAAAATATATTTCTCTTGAATAGATCAAGTTCCAAAGTGAAAGTTGAATCATTAGTCTTTTATATTAAGAATCATATTATGCTTGTAGCATGGTTAAATAATATCAATGGATAAATTGATAAAATGTTGAAAGAAACAATTTTGTGCCTATTATTAAGCTACTTGTCCTGGCTCTGCTCCCGTTGAATAGAAAAGATACAAAATAATAATAATAATAACCTTAATATTGCATTTTTCTGAAATCAAGGAATAATCAATAAACAAAATGGTAAAGTAATGTTTAAGTTAAAAATGTAAATTCCTTAATCCCTATTATTTAAGTAAGTGAAGTCCCATGTCACCTAGTGGGGTAAGAGGCAGATGCATTATGCATACATCTGTTTCATTGATTAATTTCCTTATGGGACAATTAGTAGACAAGTGTCCTGCAAGACTGAGACTTGTTTTTTTTTTCTTGACCAGTAATTGAACCCAGGACCTATCACTTTTACACTCATGCGTCAACTGTTGTACCATTGAGGTGGTTATTATACTGTTAATGTTCATAAAAAAATGTCTAACAGAAAAATAAGCACAAATGCTTCCACTTATGGACTAGAAATTAATTGCACCAGAGAGCATTATCTAATATATTAGAATACTATGTAGTGATGTATTTATATATAATTTTGACTGAATGCACTAAGGAAAAGTTTTATATAGATATCATAAACTAGTTAATCTGTATACATAATCTGTAAGTTACTAGGCTTCATTATATGAACCCATTATATTACCCAAACACAGAAGACCTATAAAGCATCTATATTGATATAACTATGTACCTAGGCTTTAAACTATGTCTCTAAAACTATGAGAATAAATTTATAATATTGTTGAAATTAATGATTATATTTTTTTTTATGTATGACACAGAAGATGGTTATAATTTTGACATGATATGGGTATTTTTTTAAATTAGCTGATGATTCTCCTAAAATATAAATAATTTTGTGGAACTAACTTTTATTTATGTTTCCCTACAACTCTAGAAGGGCTGCATATAATTGGGATACTATTTTTTTTATATATATGTAATAGAAAGGGCTTGTGGAGCGCCTGATCGTAAGCTTGTCCACCAACCATCTACAGAGGCTTCTGCAGATGTGTTGCCGACTTTTTGAGATGGATGAATTTATCTATCTCGACTATGCTCTATTATGAAGAGATAGCTCTATAATCATGTTATCAATTTTATGTTCCTTACAATTCTACTATAACTACAAGGAATCAATTATCATTTTAAACATCACTTTAGCATTACAAATGTTACATATTTACATATCAAGTAATTAAAAGATATGTTACCTTTACACTATTTCATGACTATGATTATTATCAAAACTTAAACACAAATTAATAAATTGAGGTAACAGTGACTACCTATGAGTTGATTTAAACTTGCACTAAGATCATTTCTATATCTAGAACTATGACTGACTCCCGTCTCTGACTGTCTCCCTGTGACCACGCTTGCTGTAAAGTGTTCGAAACGTCGGGAAAATAATATAATGAATAATAAATCGCGTTTAATATCCGTTAAAAAGTCTTTAATTTCTAAATGTATAATACTTGTGTAAAATCAAACACTAGAAAATACTATCATTTCTATATTTACTAGCGGTCCGCCCTGGCTTCACCCATAGTACATGATTTCTCTCCGTAAAAACTATCCTCGTACTTCAAGGAATATTATAAAAAAATAATTAACAAAATCGGTTCTGCCGTTCTCGATTTATGCGCTTACACTATATTTGGTGATTCATTATTATTTAGATTCTTAACTTTTGTAATTTCTTCGTCTATTTCTTATAATTAAACTAGGACTTAGGGGGCTAGGCTAGGCTTTATGGGGTATATGAAGCATAATCATTGACTTAATATTCTATCTATTTACTTAATTGACATTGAAGGGACATGAAATTCTTTGAAATTAGATCAGTTATATAGTTCAATAAGCATAAGATTATATTTTGATTTGTATGTTATTATTTATGTGTATAATGAAAAAAAGTATGCCATTTCAGTGTTTGCAGTAAAGACAAAGGCATTATCTGACTGATAACAGATACAGATCTATAATTATCAGCTACTCAGATAAAAAAGAAAACATATACAAAGGAATATATTATACTCAGGTATTTATTAGGTACATTATATTTTTAAAAAGAAAACTTTCATACAATATCTTTATAAAAAAAGTAGGGGAACATTAATTTATTTAAGATTGTGACACTAAAAGTAACTATAGTTTGATATTTTCATACATTCACATTACTTACATAAGAAATATCGATTTCTACCAAATAAAAGGCATAATACCACTGGATGCAAGTGAAAAAACTCGTCAAGATAGCAATCAGGTATAACTGCATTTGTTACTCATCAAACAACAGTTAAAGTCTTCACTCAAGCGTAAACTGTGTCATATTACCATATTGTTAACAACTACGCAAGAAAGTTAATTCTGCGACAGTCAAATACTCGAATCACACACCTAACATATTCTATCTACCCGCGAAAATATAATTGCAAACTAGCGGGAAAATAACGTCACAGTATCATGAACAATGAACGTTGAAAAAGTAAAAGTGTATAACATTCGACAAAGGAAGAGATTTTGCAATCAACAAGGGCAAATCAAAACATGTTTTTTTTTATTCCTTACCCGTCTAGACATACCTCTATTGTATAAAGATAGATCACTCTTTATGGCACTGTTTTGAACACAAAATATACACTGACAACGTACGATTTAATAAAACAATTTCATATTTTATCAACAGATTTCGATCTCTCAACTTTTTCTGTAGATACACTGTAGACTTGTGCATCACCTGAATTTACCTTCTGTCAATTGTCAGTTTGATATAATACAACAGAATAAAATACGACTCCAAAGCTACTGCCTGCATGTATATTTCACGTAAATCTCAATTTGTTTAGATTATACTTACGTATCAAGCACCCGTTTTACACTGTCATCGACCACATTTCACTTTAGGATGTAACACCAAGTACAAAAGTAATTTATTTAGATTACTCTACGTTATGTTGCAATATCTTCTTGTGAAGAATAAATTTGCATTACTGTGAAATGTTAATAAATAGGCCTTGTTTCAGTTATACCATTTCACGTTGTCAAATCACCACAAATGAAAAGAAAAATACATGAAAGAGCAAGAAAATGCCAATGTTGAGAGAAGAATATATTGATTATGCCTATCAACGATAGGTGGCGCTATTGACGAGTACATTTTATGGCTGCATTCAGTATTTAATAATATGACCTTATTCATAAAATACATTTTGTTTATATGATTTTTTTAATTATTAATTTAATTGGTAACGCAAAAGTTATTTTTATTTGAAATAAATAATAATCGTTCTTTACTTTTTTAGATATTTTTTCAATCGATGTGATAAACGTATAATATTATAAAAAATATGAAAAATGAATGAAAGTAGTCATTTTTTATATTTATAGAGACTGAGAATATTTATTTTGTTTTTGAATCTTTTAATTAATTAATTTTACAGAAAATATACAGGTAAATTAGCTTGGAGAAATTTTTGCATATGTAGTGGTGTGTATATTACTCAGATCTTAGAGCGCGTTTCCACTATATCGTTCTGGCCTATACAAAAATGTTTCGATATCCTAACATTACTATTTAATTTTATACTTATTCCTAGCAACACTTTTGTTTTCAATAAAAACAAGTTTTTATTTGAAAGAAAATGGTTTTGACTTTATAAAAAAAATATATCATTCAATTTCACGTCCTTGAGCAAACGACAAGGCGACTACCGTGAAACAATAAAATATCGTGTCCATAATAATTTGTTTCATAATTAATATTTGACCATAATAATTACGAAACAAAACAAATAAATAAATCGTCACTTGATAGTGGAAAGTGGAAACACGCACAAAACCAGAATAAACCAGTTTACGCTGTCCGCAGGTGCCACGTGCAGACGTTTGGTATCGTTAGAACATAAAATTCAAAAATTATAATTATTACGTATAGACCGGGAGATATTGACACAAAATTTCGAGTCATTTGTAACAGGATGGCGGTTCTACAGGGGTCTTAGTACGCAATGACAAAAAGAAAAACGATGGTGTGAACACTGGTACCGGCGGCTTAGTCGCGTGGGCGTTAGTCGAACTCGTCGGAAAAATAGCGAAAGTCAAACGATTTGTAACACAAAAATTTTAGAATTTACCGACAGCCCATAAAAAAGAAGTAGGCGGTAGTGTCATGCCATACTTTTCCGGTGTGACTTACAGCCCGCCATACCGACGCGAATGTGTTGATTTAAAAAAAAACAATTCAACCATTTGTACCAGGCTAACTTTTGCACAGGTAACCATCGTCGTGCAGCCATTTACGAAAATCGCCATGCCATACTTTTCGGACGATTCCAAATGGTCGCCATACCGCCGAAAATCTGCAAAAATTTTTTTTTTCGCCAAACTTTTTGTACCAGTATTGCATTTGGATTTTTGGAGAGTATTTGATAAAATGTGACCATTATTATATTTACCATACTTCTAGTAGGGGGAAAAAGTGCTGCCATACTTGAAAAATTAATTTAGTATTAATTTATATAAGTGAAGATTTCCACCACCTAGATCTTTGAAATTTTGTATTTATATTCGTTGAACCTCAAACTTACAGGAAAAATTAGTGCCATACTGTTACTAATCGTTCAAAATACGAATAAAATCTTACAATAAAAAAAAATCTTATACACATTCGCCACCTCCCACAGGTATGGCATTATCACACTTCTATTTATAATCATTCAGGAGTTGTTGAAAAAAAAAATTTAGGGTGGTACAAATGGTTCGGCGAAAAAAAAAAATTTGCAGATTTTCGGCGGTATGGCGACCATTTGAAATCGACCGAAAAGTATTGCATGGAGATTTTCGTAAATGGCTGCACGACGATGGTTACCTGTGCAAAAGTTAGCCTACAAATGGTTGAATTGTTTTTTTTAAATCAACACATTCGCGTCGGTATGGCGGGCTGTAAGTCACACCGGAAAAGTATGGCATGACACTATCGCCTACTTCTTTTTTATGGGCTATCGGTAAATTCTAAAATTTTTGTGTTACAAATTGTTTGACTTCGCTATTTTTCCGACGAGTTCGACTAACGCCCACGCGACTAAGCCGCCGGTACCAGCGTTCACACCATCGTTTTTCTTTTTGTCATTGCGTACTAAGACCCCTGTAGAACCGCCATCCTGTTACAAATGACTCGAAATTTTGTGTCAATATCTCCCGGTCTACACTACTACAAACGCAAAAATTTCTCCAAGCTAATTTACCTGTAGACCAGTGCAAACTTAGCACCCCATCTATGGAATTTTGGGTCGAAAATGACCTTGACCGTTAGGTCCCCGTTAGGTCCTTTAAGGTCCCACAATTTTTTCGTTAGGTCCCCTTTAGTTTTTTTTTTAATAATTTTTTAAATTTTAGGTATAAAAAAAATACACTTTAGCACCCCATCCATAGAATTTTGGGTCAAAAATGACCTTAATCGATAGGTCTTCGTTAGGTCCTATAAGGTCCCACAATATTTTCGTTAGGTCCCCTTTAGTTTTTTTTAAATAATTTTTTTTTAATTTTGGGTATAAAAAAATTACACTTTAGCACCTCATCCATAGCAAAATTGGCGAATTTTATCAAAATCGTATTCTTTACCGTTAGGTCCGTATAGGTCCATCATTGAAATTGTTAAATTATTTATTTTATTAGAATATACATATAAAAGAAAGCCGTGTTAGTTACTCCACTTATAACTCAAGAACGGCTGAACCGATTTAGCTGAAAATTGGCAGGGAGGTAGTTTAGAGCCAGGAGAAGGATATAGGATACTAAATATGTACCACGGGCGAAGCCGGGGCGGACCACTAGTTATAAAATAATTGAAACCTGCGCATGCGCCTTAGAGCATTAAGGCATGCGCACATCATACATAAACAGCGCGAAATTTAAATTGGTATCGTTTCATTTATTAAATCAATAAATAAATCTATACTAGTCACGTCTGGTTCGAAAGATGAGACTGGCTTTTTATTTCGAAAATTTATTTGGCAACACTTAACAGTTAACTGTCATTAAAACCTGAGTTGTTGATGTGTCAAAGCTTGTCAAAGTGATTTTTTTTTCTGCGATTTTAGCTTAGGATTTTAATGATTTCTATAATTGAAAACTGAGTTGAAAACATGACGAAAACTTTAAACTATGATTAATAAATTTAAAAAGAAACAATTTGAAAGAGATGTATTTTTCAAGGAAAAACAAGAGTGTTTACGAGAAATATCTCAATGCATTGATAAGTGTGACTTGATATTTTGATACTTTTCATCTTGATTGCATTGCACATTAATATAAGTAGGTATGATTTGTTTAATATTATTATTATTATTATTTTGCATGGATGATACCAGTAATCCAGTTATAAACTATTCAAGCAACAATATAAAATTGAACGATCTGTCCGTTCAAAATGTTTAAAGACACAAAATCAGTATCTCGACGAGATTTCTTCTATGACCGAACCATGTTGCAGAGCAGTACAAAAAAAACAAGATGGAATAACTGCAGAAATGGAAGAGTTAATGATGTCAGAGATAATGATAGTGATTCTTATTCTTTATTCGCGGCTGAACGCGGCTTTTAGATTTAATATGATTATATTGATTAAACAAAATTTAATTGTATTTTATTATGTTTTTTCTTACTTTCACTAGCTGTTCTTTTTTTTATCTGTATCAGATAACTGTACCAGATTACATATATATAATATTATATAGATGAAGAGTTTGTAGAGGTTGTTAATCTCTCAAAAAAACAAAGCTCG
>CAJQZM010042227.1:0-35140 GCA_907164665.1 Colias nastes | reverse complement strand
TCATGTTCATGTTCATGTTCATGTTCATGTTCATGTTCATGTTCATGATGCTAATGCTCGTGCTCGTTCTCGTGCTCGTGCTCGTGCTCGTGCTCGTGCTCTTGCTCGTGCTCGTGCTCGTGCTCTTTCTCTTGATCGTGCTCATGCTCATGCTCATTTTAATTTTCATTTTCATTTTACCCTTTGGGTACGGAACCCTAAAAATACATTAAAACAACAACAAACAAACAAATAAACACACGAATGAATATTTCAAATCGTCAGTTTTAAAATAATACTTTTTAAAACATTCCAAACTTAACATGATTTTTTAAAGTTAATTCATGAATATTTAACAATTCTACAGTTATCCGACGCAGAAAAAGATGATATACCCGAACACGTGAAGAAAGCGGCCCGTGAGATGAACAGGAAAGTGTTTGAGGAGAGATTAAAGGAGATCAAAATGAGCGAATACGATGCGAATTTGTATGGACAGTTTCTCAGAGCGGTGCAACCGCAGGTTGGTGATTATTGAGGTTCATTTTATAGGATTAAAATCTTCAGGTTGTATGAAAGAGAAATAGAAATTTTGGATTTCGTAGTGTAAAAGAATAAATATAAGTATATTGGTATATTTGGTTAAGAAATAGTTTATAATAATGATGAAACAATGAAACGGTCTTATACATGCGATTTTTCTGTTTTATAATAAAGCCAATGCCAATTCTTTGAATTCTTTGATGCTTTAGAACTCAATTGATATCAAAATAATCGTATTTTAAATTCATCGAACTTAAATTTTTGTAACATATTGGTGCGTTCAGACGCGTGGCAAGCAGCCCGGCAAGTAGCCCGTGCGCTTACGGTACAAACAAACAAACACGGGCGCATGCACAAACAACATGTTTACATGCACGTGCTCGTTGAATGTCACCTTGAACGCAAGCGTCTGAACCCTCCATAAAATGTTTAGTATTACATAATATTATGTTATACATAATATTTGATATTTCTTTTAAATAAGTCTTTTAAAGCATAGCATTTATTAATATAAATAATAACAATTTATATAGATAAGTGCTCTAAGAGGAGTGCTAGCGGAGCTACAAGCGAAGAAGAAAGAGAGGCAGTGGAGCAGACATCAGACTAGCGGGGAGTTGGATGATGGCAAAATTATTGAGGGTAAATAATAATAATACTGAATAAGGTATACGGCAGATGTATTTAATTTTATCCTTTAGAACTCTTTTACTCGTCTGTTGATCTAAGTCATTAAATAGTTTATAAAGTACGTCCAACGAGAAGCGATACCAAATGTAAACAAAACACATGCAAGGTCATTGGGAATTGCAGGGGTGCGTAACTTTTTGAAAGTTGGATTTATATAGTTTTAAAGAATATCCGGCAAATTGTAATAATACCAAAAAGGATAGTCTATTTTTATAAATTTTATCATAATTTGAATTATTGTATAATGTAGATTTAAATTAAATAACGCGAATAATAATAATTTTCTGAATCATAAAATATAATATAAGAATAATAAAATTGCCGCCCGAATGTTGGCGAATCCGTCTTGACGTTGTTATGTTTTTGCCGGGAGAACGAGACATTACGACAAAGGCACAAGATGGAAAGAGATAGATATTAGATTGTCAACGCCACAGTTGTTTTTTAGGTGAATGACCTTTTGTATCTCTTCTCGTTGGCCTTCCTTTAGTTAGGATTCGAAGTGAGGAACATTAGTTTTTAATTTTTAGTATCACTACACCATGAATGGTTCAAGGTAAAGGTCTATTTTTTACTTGTGTGAAAGCGCCTCTATTATTCTTCTGTATTTATTTAAGTTCTCTATTTCAAAAACGTTAAAGAATGAGACAAAAAGTTTTGTGTTCTACTTATTATTGCTATGAATTTAAACCATCAATAAGAATACGTATCTACTATACTATATAATATGTATATTTCTCCAATATGCCAACTACCAACGTAATTCAATATAAGAAAAATCATCGTGTCCTTAGGTATAACAGGCGAGCGATCAATCTACCGGCGTAGAACGGAACAAGAGCCCCCACCGGGCTCGCCGCCGGACAAACCCAAGCGGTTACGTCTTGTTGTGGACGTGTCGGGCAGTATGTATAGGTAAGTTTTATTAATTTACTAGCTGCGTCCCGCGGTTTTACCCGATGAAATGAGTTTTTTCCTTTAATCCTATTGTTCCTGTGGGAATACCATTATAAAAAAGTAGCTAAGTTTCTCCTTTTACATTGACTATTTTTCACTGAAAGTAAATCGATTACTCGGAACAAACAGACAGATAAAAATTGAAGAAAATGTTTTTTTGGTGTATGTGTCGCGGTCATCTGGTTGAATCTGCTATTTGATTGAATGACTAACGCGTTCATATTTGAATGACGATATTTAATTGAATGACTGAAGGACAATCAGTCAAGTTGTTGAATCTAACGTTCAACGTCTTGACTGAACGTCATTTAGCATAGTGTTTTTTACTAGATATGTATACATATTATGTATATAGGATCCATATGTCTTATGCACGTTTGGAAAAAATAAATTCGGTCATTCAATGAACGCGCTAGTCATTTAACAATATGCTGACTTATATGTTATATATTTATTTTGTATAATATAAATACAGGTTCAACTCATACGACGGGCGTCTAGAACGTTCTATGGAAGCTGTCGTACTATTAACTGAAGCGCTAAAAGGCTACGAGACCAGAATACGATACGATATGTACGGACATTCGGGGGAGGAACACGCGTTGGAGTTGGTGAGAGTGGACCGGCCGCCCGAGAACGAGAAGGAGAGATTGCAGGTGAGTTAGTGTGAGTGAGAGAGAAGAGAGAAGAGAGAGAGAAGAGAGAGAGAAGAGAGAGAGAAGAGAGAGAAGAGAAAAGAGAAGAGAGAGAAGAGAGAGGAGAGAAGAGAGAGAAGAGAGAGAAGAGAGAGAAGAGAGAAGAGAGAGAAGAGAAGAGAAGAGAGAAGAGAGAGGAGAGAAGAGAGAGAAGAGAGTGAAGAGAGAGAAGATGGAGATGGAGAGGGAGAGGGAGAGGGAGAGGGAGAGGGAGAGGGAGAGGGAGAGGGAGAGGGAGAGGGAGAGGGATAGATCGTGACCCGCCAGAGCGATCGAATTTATTCTATTCTTTCAGTTTAACGTGTCTAAGGGACACACGGGCGCGTAACGGAAAAATGTCACGCGTAACGAAAAAATGTTACACTAAATTTTTTTCCAAACCCGATAAAGAAGTTTCACTTCAATAACAAATTCTACTTATTATATTTCCAGGTAATCCGTACAATGCACGCGCACGCCCAGTTCTGTTGGTCGGGAGATAACACTCTACCGGCCGCGAGTCATGCGATCAATACACTCGCGAGTGAAGACGCGGATGAAGCTATCGTGCTCATACTGTCTGATGCTAATTTGAGGAGGTATTTTTGTTTTTTATATAAGGATTAATTTTGTTTAATTTTTTTTTAATTAGAAGAGATGGTCGGTAGTTTGAATCGTTATGTTTAGGATTAGAGGAGATCTTTTTGCTTTGAAATACGAGTTGATTGTGTCTATAATGCTGCAACTCAAACTGTAAAATATAATGCTTTGATACTAAATAACACCTGATAAGATACCTTTCAAAATTATATCATGAGACCAAGAAAATAGATTAAATGGAGAATTTCTTCTCCATTGGATGATAGGAACCAAAGCTTCAATCTAATTTTTTGTACCGTTATGTTATTATGAGCACATAAAATTCCGAATTAGATAATAAATATTGTATAATTATAGATTCGCTACGTTATGAAAAATAAATTCGATAACAATTATTATTATTGAATCCTAGTATTTTTGTATGTTTGTTTGCAGGTACGGCATACCTCCAGAAAAGCTGGGCACTATAATGACGTCGGATCCGAGAGTGCAAGCGCATGTCATCTTTATAGGAAGTTTGGGAGACGAGGCTAACATGTGAGTTCCAAATTAAATTCAACTAGATGTTTTTAATTTGTATTTATTAGTAAATAATTCATTAAGTCCTAATAGATATAACACATCTTTTTGTTAATCTTTGCTTGCAAAAAAACGCTAAAAAAGCAATGAAAATTAAAAGGTCGGTCAATAATAATAAACTTGCATAATGTCCCTGAGAATCTGTTTGTAAACTTTTTGATGGAAATATTCTTAAATTTAATGTTATTTAATTAAAATACTACGCACTAATAAACTTACATAATATAATCAAGAAGCTGTGAAACTAGCCGTTATATAATTTTACCTAATTATGTAAAACTAGCTTTCCGCCCGCGGCTTCGGCCGCGTTTTCGAAGAAAAATACGCATAGTTCCCGTTTCCGTGGGATTTCCGGGATAAAACCTATCCTATGTGTTAATCCAAGTTACCCTCTATATGTGTGCTAAATTTCATTGTAATCGGTTCAGTAGTTTATGCGTGAAAACCATACATACATACATACAAACCTTTCTTCTTTATAATATTATTATAGATATATAAACAATAATTTCATATAACTTTTATTTTCAAAATATATAATTTTAAATACATTTCAGGTTACTCCGCAAACTTCCAGTAGGCCACGCCCACGTGTGTATGGACGTAGCATCTCTACCTCAAATCATGCAACAGATATTTGCGTCTTCGCTTTTACAGACCTCGTAGTAAATAAATAATATAAATGGTGTTATTAAAATAATTGTTATCTAATGTTAAAAGAATATTTTGGTGTTTTTTTTAAATAATAATACTTTTTACACTAATATTTTAAAATTAGGCGTGAAAGAGTTAAAAAACACATTGATTGACTTATTTTATTATGGCCTTGATTTGAGAAATTTAAATATTTTACGACATTATCACAAACGAACATATTTACCTCTTTATGTATAATTAGCCTTTTAGACGGTTATTTATTTTTAAGAAAATACTTTCAAAGAACAATCATAATTTTTAATATTAAATGTTAACAATTATAATAAGCGAAAATGGTAACGTCTATCCGATCCGTGTATCGAAAATCGAGCGAAGCCGAACGCGGTGCCTGACATCTGCTATCGTCCTCGCTAACTGGCCAGCAATCCCTTTTCCATCTTTCACCTCCATGAAGGCCGAAGACGCCCCCTATTGCCTATTCCACTAACTGTATATTATACTCACGGGGTTATTAATTTAAAAATGAATTTTTGATTTATTTTAGCACAATTGTATTTTAAATTTCTTATAGCGTAGATGTTACCATCCAAATAGAAAACATTCCACCAATAGAGCTACAAAGCTTCATATTGTTAGTAATTTATTAGGCATTAATTTAAATTAATAATATATCAATAACACGATTAAATAGTATATAAATAATAGCCAAAGTTATAAAAGTATTGACAACTTAATAACGCAAATATATATTTTTTATAGATAGAAAGAACATTTTATTGTTTACAGAAAGCTGTATATATAACCGATTTATAATAAATGTGTGAAATTGTGTTGAATTTTAAAATAGTGTACAAATAAGTACAATTTTGTATATAATAGCAAATCTATATGTAAGTATATATTTTATACATATATTTGTATTCAATGTTGTTGGTTTAATAAAGTGTCTTGTTATATTTTATTGTTTTATTTTTATTTCCTTCATCTAAACTCTTAACCTAGTATGTCAGTTTTTTTAATCACATTTATGGTTTAACTCTGACAAAGACCTGAACTAAATACCAACCTATTTATTATAATAAATAGGTTTTAACAAAAATATTTAAACCTTCTTATAAAATATAGAACTGTTGCATTATTAAACTGCAAATGCAAGTAAAAAAAAGCAAATTAACGTAATTTTTCTACCTTTCTTTTGATTAATTGTGAAACTACATTGATTATCTTGTTTGTTCTATTCCTTGGTGAATCTAAATGTAAATTTTATGATGTTAAAATCTTAAGCAGTAATCAGATAAATTATAAACTATAATAAATAATTACCCATAATGATAGTAGGGGAGAGGGGGGCAGTTTAGAACAGGGGCAGTTTTGAATTATTCGATTTATGAACGCATCCTTTACTGTTTTCGACCTCCATCACCTTTTTAATACTGGTAACACCGAACTACACATCTGTCAGTTGTCAACTAACGTCTATGTCAGTGTCATTTTGCGAAAATATTGCCGGTTACTTTGACGGAGACGAAAGTAAACAAATATTTTTTTGGTTAAATGCAAATTACTGAAAACGTAAGTATTATATTCGAGTTGTTATTATTTTATAGTGTTTCACGTATTACAGACAAAGTATTTACAAATATGAGATCATTGAACACAAGTTACTTTCACGTCCAAAATTTTTTATTTGTGAAGGTTGGTATTGGGGCAGATTTGATCAAAATAACTGGGGCACTTTTGAATAAAATGTTCAAAACTGCCCCATACACATATACATGTAAAGCTGACCCTTTTACTAAGTAAGTAATTACATTTTTTACTGTCTTTACTTTACAGTCATAATGGTAAGAAATTATAAAAAGAAAAAAATATATCCGTTTTCAAGAAACAAATTTACAGATGACGACTTTGAATGTGCAGAAGTAACCAATCGGACTGATCCTGCGCAAGAAAGACCTTTGATTGTAGCTGCTGAAAATGTCGAAAGTAATCAACACGATGAGGTGTTATGTCAGGTTAGTGACTGTATGCCACATACTGCCAATGATAATGCCGCTCATGCTGAACATATGGACGTGGATGAACACGCAATAATAGAACTTCAGGCTGTAGATGAACCTCAAATTATTGCTCCTGCAGCATCCACAATCGACAGCGACGCCACTGATGCTGAAGATGTAGAAATGGATCAACATAATGTAATATCGACCACTAAGACTAATGATAAAGCTCCAGTTCTTGCTTCTTCACCGTCTGCAATGAAAAATGATGCCATTGTTGCTAATTTTGAGGAACCTGAGAAACCGATAACCACTTCATCGCAGCTTGCCCAATGTGAAAAAGCAATACTTACTCCTGAAGCAATAAGACCGTTTCCTAAAGCAGCTCCTCGTACTGGAAGAAAAGGAAGAAAGAAAGGTTCCACACGTATTTTAACTGACACTCCAGAAAAATGCGCAATAGAAGCTGCTTATCAGGAACGCATGAAACGCAAGCCTGTAACTTTTAATTTAGGAAAACGAGGAAAATCTACGCCTAAAAACACTTCGAAAAAATCTCAAAAGTATAAATCATTGCGGTGTGATCAATCAGACTCAGAATCAGATGGAAATATATCTTTGCATGACGATTCTGATATGGATGCAAGTGATCGTGGAAGCGATCCTGAGTCTGATAATGATCTGGTTCACGAAAATAAATCAATGCAATCGTTGAGAGAAGAAAATATAAATGAAAGTGATTATGTATTAGTCAAATGTCACTCTACCAAGAAAAGTATTTCGTGGCTATTATAAAAAGAAAAGATGGAAATATGTTTTTAGTTTCTTTCATGAAAAAGAAGTTCTGTTATAAATTCTTTTTCCCTGAAAAAGAAGATCAATCTTTTGTGCCTATCACGGATGTTGTAAAGAAACTTCCGAAGCCATGCCCTACTGCAGGAACTTCACGAACAGCTGCTTTATTAACTTTTAATTTTGACTTCAGTAAATTTAAGATGGGTTAGGTACTTTAACTTATCTCATATTTATATTTAAATTTATTTCAAAGTCCAATATTTTGGTAGTATTAACTATCAAAGTATTGATGTGGTTTGCATTTTTAATAATTATATTTTGTGGTCATTTAGTTGTCATGATTGTTTATTATAGATTTAAGCGTCTTTAAAATGTCATATTTGCTAAGTTACTTATGAATATTATTTTTAATATTGTTTCGCAATGTCCAATTTGATCTCGGTTAAAATAACGTGTTCTTTGTTCAAGACTGCCCCAGGCTGTTAAGAGTTTTATATAAGTTTATTTAATTAATAGTTATTGTAAGACATAAATGACAGTATACTATCATAATATTAGCTACAAATAACATAAATATATTGTTGATTATGTTCTAAGTTACATGGTTTCCATTTTATTCCAGTTTTTCAAAACTGCCCCTAGGGGTTTCAAATGTGCCCCATTCGCGGGGCACATTTGAACAAAATCGAGTTTTTTAAAAATTGATACTGTGTAACTATAGCAAGTCAAAATAACTAAATATAATTTTTTTTATGTAGTATAAGCCCCATATCTTATATTAAAATAAAATAAATCTTGATTGGTCATACCATACGGGACAAAAAAATTTTTATTTAAAAAGTGTTCAAATGTGCCCCCCTCTCCCCTATGGCAACAATTACAACAATTTTGTCGATTCGTTTCATTTTCGTTACACACGGTATATTGAAAAAATTCGAAAAGCTATGTAACTTTTCTGATTATCGCTACAATAATAACGGCACGATTCATCAATGTTCGGACGATATCTATCAGTTATAATAATCTGAGTACATATTTTATTTATAAAAAATACTAGGTTTCCGCCCGCGGCTTCGCCCGCGCAGTCAAAGAAAAACCCGCATAGTTCCCGTTCCCGTGGGATTTCCGGGATTGCGTCATTTTCCCGGGATAAAAAGTAGCCTATGTCCTTTCTAAGGTATCAAAATATCTCCATACCAAATTTCATGAAAATTGGTTCAGTAGTTTTGGCGTGATTGAGTAACAGACAGACAGACAGAGTTACTTTCGCATTTATAATATTAGTATGGATGTGATTTCGAACAATAAAATATAATTGAATCATTTAAAACCGTAACGTTTAGAGTTTAACGTCCTATTATTTTCATTTCAATAAATCCATGGTATATAAAGATCCTTTATTGTTTGTTTGAGCCCTTATTTTCCACCAATACCTATTTGCCACCTAATTCTTACTACTGAAGTAGTAAAATTTACTTATTTGTGCAATGGCATAAGCAATTTAACAAAATAAATAACAATTGTAACAAATAAGCTTAAACAAAGTTTAGTTTTAAGTTTTTAACATTATAATATTACCTATAGTTAGTCCACATTAAAGGATACTACACACTACTGCGTAACTAATTTCGTTAAAACTTTTGCTCGAAGTTAAAGGCGTTATTTCATCAACACTCCCACTCTTAGATAATTAAGTTACTTAATGATCTAAGCTCCCACTCATATTGGTCTATTAAGATCCGAACATAAGGCGAAATTCAACGGCGTGATAATAGAATGAGACCAATTTTATAATTAATTTAGTCTATTAAAAAATGTATTAAAAATGGGTTGACTTGGAAAATCCTGGACAGGACATTTTTAATGAATTAAAAAAAAAACATTTATTTTAATTTTTTATTAATTGTAGTTTCGAGATAATAAAACAATTTTGTAATAAAACAGTGCTGACATAATTTTTTTTTCATCGTCCTATCAAGTGAAAATAACTGGTACCAACATACTACCTGTTTATGCCAACCTAGCCGTTTGTCCCGGTAAATATTAGAAAACGACTATGACTGCACATTCTGTAGGTTTCATACTTTAAGTCTATTATATTTTTTTTTATTATCTTGATACTGCAATTAATTAAAAAAAAAATGTTTTTTTTTTTTAATTCATTAAAAATGTCCTGTCCAGGATTTTCCCAGTCAACCCATTTTTAATACATTTTTTAATAGACTAAATTTATTATGAAATTGGTCTCATTCTATTATCACGCCGTTGAATTTCGCCTTATGTTCGGATCTTAGACCATATCCTATTTTCGTATAAGTACATGTTTATTAGAACCTTTCAAAGTACCTATCTACTCGTCGTCCTGAATTGTTACTTTTACAAAATTCATTGTGTATTCAATGAGTACCTACCTACAGCTGGGGTGAGAAGTTAAAACATCAAACAGAAGTTGTGAAATAAAGACGAAACACAAACATTGGGACAGTACTGTTATGTTCGGGTTTGTTTGTTTTAGCGACTAAAACCGTATCCATTTGTAAAGAACATTAGGTTGTTACGGTAAATACGTTACTGATGCTTCATTAATAATTTATGAATAAGTTTTGGGAGAAGGGATCAATTTCTACACTATTAGTGTTTGTGTTTACTGGTGTTAAGAATGTAAAACTATTAAAATAAATTATATTTACTAAAAAAAACAAAAAGAAAATAATATTTTACTTATATTGTCGATTCTTGATTATATGGACAGGTGCAGTCTCGATACTAAATGGACAGCCTATTAAGATTACGTAGTAATTATTTAGTAATTTGTGCTAGAAGTGATAAAATTTTAAACGTAAAATATAACGATATCAATTCCATGGTTGCACAATGTTCGAAATAAACGTAGGTACCTCTATGATGATGCAAAAACATTACGTTTTAAATTGAAATGAATATTATTGTGTTATAAAATTCCTAATAATAATTATTATATTAACGACGAAAAGGTTCCAAAATAACATCCTTAACAAGAGATACGGTTGGGTTTGAATACATTTACATACAAGTGTGCCTGTAGAGAAAGGGGACACAAATACCTATCGTAGATACCTAGGATAAATGAAAATCCCTTGTAAATGTTAATTATTCAGTCTAGTCCTAAACGGCTCTCAATTTACATAATACCTAGATGTTTACAGAAAACATTAATTCAGTACTAAATTGATTTTGTATTAGCTTATTATTAGATCCTAGTAATACTATAAACGCGTGTTTGTAACAATGTATGGAAGTTTCTTTGTAACTAAAAAACACTGAACGAATTTTGATGATACTTATAGATAATGTAAAAAATAGTAGATAATATAAAAACACGTATCAAAATTTTTTATATTTACAATTTTTTTTTATATTTAAAACTTACCTATTATATACCTACTAGGTACGCAGATGAATATGGAACTTTAATGGAATCGAATGTAAATAACTATTGCATATTCTATAAAATGATTAGTTAGACGACATGCTGATTTAGGAAATTTACTACTAAAATAACCCTTTAAAATTAAACAGCAAAGTAATATTTAAAAACTTAAAGCATTTTCCCGCGGACTCTGCGTAATTGTCGCATAAGTCCACCGCGTCAAAAGTTCACCTCATTATATTAGCATAACGTGCTCTCTGACCTACCTCGGGAGCCTCAATTCCCTTTATTGCCTGTTTCCCGCCACTTATGTACTGAACAAACAATTTAGCAGGATAGCTCTCGTGACGTCATGCGGTCGTAAAGTCGAACGCTTGTAAACAATTAAACGTTCTGAAATGCATGCCACAAAGGGTTGGAGCTACGTTTTGTGCATGGCAATACACATTGTTACTACTGGATTCTGGATTTTTTACCTTAATAACTACTTTGAATCGGTTTAATAAATTTATTAAATTAGCTGGGAGAGCATTTTATAAACTAGATAGATCAATGCGAGTTCCATCTTTACTATTAAATTTGCTGATCTAACGAAATATTCACAAATAAAGTCATTGGAAATGTATCTGTTTACGATGCAAAGCGTCACAGTTTACTGTCATTCTTGCATTTGTATTACTTTTATCGGAGAGGAAATGAGCTAGATTTTATATCGCTTTCTTTATTATGGAATGGTATAGTATTCGTCTAGTTGCTTAGTATGTTCACGATATAATAATAGTATATTTGATCTAGCAAGATGTTGGTACGTAAAATGTTGGTTTGTTTAAGGCTACTATAGACATACAAATTGAAGTTTTTCTTATGATAGTTTTCATATGATTATTTCTGGTGATAGTTTGAGGTACTCTCATCGAATTAGAATCAAGATTGCTTTCCGATACATGTTACGCATTTGGCATCTTGAGTCTTGACTTGTTATTATTTCTAGACTTGCCTTACATTAATTTCTCGAGTGTGTATGTATTTTATTCATGAATGTTTTATGGCGATACGTGCCGTGGGACACAGGAAAGGTCAAATAACGAGAGCATAGCATATAAAATAAAGGATTTAGATTTTCATATCATTTATTGGAATTTATATTTGAAAATTTTAAAGAAATTAAAGATAAAACCATCCTACTTTATGACTGAATTTTCATATCCTTGAAAATTTTCTAACACTTGTTTTTGTGCATATGAAATTACAACTCATATTTATTAAGGCTGGTTGCAGAGCTTGACCGACCATCAGTGCGTACCGTCGCGGTCGGTCCTGACGATACGCATCAACAATGTGTATGATATGACACTACTACGCATGACAATACGCGTGCGTATGGTCGGTCTAGCTATGAACGGTTTTATGAATTTCCATACATATGACAAGCGCGACTGACGTACGCACTGATGGTCGGTCAAGCTCTGCAACCAGCCTTATAGCACATATTTCACATCATCACGCATTATACTTACTACTATTTTAATACTTATGTAAAAGACGGTAAATATGACAGCACTGAAAGGTAAGCGATATGATAAACATCTGCAAGAATTATGTAGATATGCTGTTAAGAGTCCATATCGATTTTAGAGTGATTTTGACTTGTTTCTGTAATTCTTTAGGCGCTCGTTTAACAAAACTAAATTAGTAACAATGTGTTTTATTATCTTAAATTAAAGATTCATTCAATATCTAAAATATGTTCGAGACAATTTATTGATATTCATTGTCCAGTTTGTTTAATAGCCAATAACCTGAGGCGTGTTTCAATTTTTTCCATGCGGGACGTTCGTGTCTTTGTAGTTTACACGGAATTTAAAAGAAGAAGTTTTCATATAAAATATACAACAGTAAAGACACTGAGACATCCTAAAATATGTTCGAGGCAATTTAAGTACTTTTATTCAAAAATTCAAAGAAAATCTAAGTTAAAATAGCCTTACTTTGATGAAATTTTATGTGTATTTGGCGTCGAATTTCTAAAACATACAACAGAGTAAAAAATAAATAAAAAATACACATTAAATGATAGATTTATGCTTAAAAATTTGCAATCAAAAAAATACATATTATATGATTTATGAAAGTAATGGAATATTTTAAAGTTCTCTAGAATTTTCGATTATATACGGGAGCGCAAACGCTGTTACGGCAGACCGCGCTCCGCGCTTTAGGGAGTAGGACGTGTTGCGCTGCTCCGTCAGACACAAAATTACTAAAGTACGTTTTTCCCGCGCGTAGTAGTCGGGAAGCCCACGATACTAGATTAGAATTGGTGGAGTAGACGATAACGAGATAATAAGGTCCTATAATGTTTCCACTTTGAGCGCTTTCAGCCTTTGCTACTCGACTACACGATGATCGCGTTCAAACGTAAAAATACTAGCTTTCGTCCAGCGCAATTTTGTATTAGGACTCTTAAAGTAAAAAGGGTTGAGGCATGATATGATACTGATAGCGTTAAATAGCTAAGGTATCGAGGGTTATAATTTCTCCTGAAACTCAATATGACATACTTATTCATAACTAGCTGTGCCCAGCGGCTTTACCCACATAGTTTCGCTCCTATTGGTCTTAGCTCCATGATGTAATATAGCCTATAGTCTTCGTCGATACATGGGCTATCTAACACTGAAATAATTTTTCAAATCAAAAACGTAGGTACTGAGATTAGCGCGTTCAACCAAACAAACAAACTCTTTAGCTGTATAATATTAGTATAGATAATATTATGACAAGAATGTCTGAAGAGTAGTGGGCACTGTAACCTACTAACACTGATCTTGTTTGAGGGTCAAATTCTAATTATCTTTCTGATGGAAACGTGATCGTTCGTATCGAAGCAATTAACTCCTGTTAGTGAAGATCAATTAAACACATATGGTATTTTAAAATAGTTTATTGTAGATTTAACCTTACATAATATTGGGTAAATTTAAAGCTATATTCATAGAGCATAGACGTTGACTAAGTAAACATAAAAATAAAACAAACGAAAAACTACGTTTTAAAAATACTGCGTTAAAAATGTTTTAACATGAAATGTGTCCGATGTAATTTTCCAGGATTATATTTCTCAATCAGTTCATCGGATTTCCCTATTTTGTTTGATCTGAGCTTAAATTCCCTTATTTATCTTACGCTATAATCTTGCTGAGTCTCAGCGACTCAAGTACATGAAATGTTTGGATTTCGTTCGCTACGCAAACAATTCAATTATGCTGGTTTTAGAACGCTTGCATTTTGAAGACATTTCTTTTTAATGATATCTTGGTTGGATCGACCTGGAAGCAAATTATTTTATTGTTAATTATTTTGTTTTCGAGGATAAAATTTGAATTGTATAAATTTCTTTCTTTCTTTGGGCATCATGAGAAACATTAAAAAATGTGGTGATTAAAAAACAAAATGCATACATAATCTGATACTTATAATAATGAAGGTAGTAAATTTTGAAATAGTTCGTTTAGTTGTGAATGTTTATCTATAGATATAAATAACAATTAAAATATTCAGTCACGTACGAACTCTGTATACAAAAGCTGAAAGACCAACAATAATTTAAATTTAAAAGGCCATAGTTCATGACTATTCAAATATTATTTATTCTAGAATAGTGCTTCACAAACTCCGATAAAATAGTGTAACGTTTAGGTTGGAAATGTAAAATGCGGTCGCGAATAAATCATTAGATATGAAATCAGTAGCGTACATAAAGTTGGATAAGCTTACACAGAGCTTAATATGAAGCGGTATTTACTGATATTTACCGGGAGGTTAGAGGAATTTTATCGCAAGAATACGTGACTGGCTCGAGAAGGGCGTAGGCGTGAAATGCGTGGATATACATGGATTAGACAGACATCGATGAATATTAAGCTTGTGCGTTTGACAGGGGCGGACTTGTACGTTTGTTGAATGAGTCACCAAAATTCTTCATAACCGTCCGTTAATTGTTCTTGAAACTACATTGATTAAGATGTGGAAAAAAATATAACAGTTGTAAATATACAATGGAAGTAATGTAATTGCAACATATGACTGAGAGATATTTTGTATCTATGATTTATTAGCATTGCATATAAAGTATGCGCAGATTTAGAAAATAGACATCATATTTTCTTGTGTTTGTTTCTTTTATTTGTTTGAGACATTAATTTGTTTTTATTAGCACATGAGATATGACATACTTTAACCTACTTTAACAAACAAATTTTTACAAAGTTTTTGCTCTAAGGGGGGTTAGGCGGTCAGCGAAAATTCAGCTATTCGCGCCTGAGGTAAGGGGTGGAAATGGAATCAACTAAAAATCGTAAGCGCCATTCACATTTTTATCAAAAAGTGAATGAAAATATTTAGTATTTTCTAAATCTAAAACAGTCACGAAATCAAGAAGGTAAATACCTATGTATTTGTGATTGTATACGAATTATTATCGTAAAATACGGTTGTAATGAGCATTTATATGATATTTTAGAGGTAACTTAGGGATTTTTTTTTATGGAGCAAAATTTTTCCAATCGTGTTTTGGAAACAGTCATCCCATCACACTACGTTCTGTAATACATTTTAGAAATTTCAGTGCGAAAAAACTTCAATATTTTCAATAGCTCGTAGATAACAGTCCATTTTGCCGTTTTCACCTACTAAGGGCCCTTAAGCAGTTCCTTGGTAAATACGGCTCTGGTATTTATAAATTCAGTTCGAGGAATGATGAAATTCGATTTACTCCTGAGGTCGCAAATAACGGAATATGAGAACGATGTTACCTCTTCACTCCATTTGCGTTATTATTGTAATGTTCTTTACCGATATAAGGGTAAAAGTTTAACTTGTTATGTGCTTTCATAAATTGTTGGCAAGAAACAGAAACAATGGTCGTTGCCGCGATCCAAATCCAAAAAAGTAGCAAAATATGAAATTGTTAATTGTTTAGATTCATTTTACTTATTGTTAATCGATATAACATTTATACCTATTATTAATTTTTTACTGAATTTTTTCTTTACTTTTATATTGAAAAAGGTCTCGATCTAGCTTTTATGGAATAAATCATACTACTCTACAATTTACATCAAGAGCAGGGTGATGAGCTCGCTTCTTATCCAAAAAAGCTCGCCACATTACTATTTGGAACATGTGACCATAATGCATTTTTGTTTATAACAGAATTCAAAAGACGATTCTTTAATGTAGCGGGATGAAATACTTCAATACCACATTTAACTATAATCCACCAGATTCTGCGAAGGAATTAGTTAATTAACCGCTCTAAATTCCACCCAAAACATAAACATTTCAAACTTGACAGAATAATTTGACCGAATTATTTGAATAACATAATTTTAAATCATAGTTTTTTTATGATATTTAAGTCTTACTATAATAGATTGAGAGATTCATAATAAAATGGTCTCATTGCACGTGAAAAGGTGAGGTCGTATCGACTGTTGACATTGTAAATATAGAAATATAATGAACACAATTATAACTGAAGGTTACATATTGCCAAGTATAAACAATAATAACAAACACTGTTTCTTAATTAGTTTACATTTGTTCATAAACATAGAGTTATAATATTTATATTACATTTCTATTACTAAATTTGAATCTAGGTAAATTTTCATTTAAGATTTAGATAATTTATCTTATTATAGAAATTTCAGAATATTTCGCAGTATGTGGTATGCCTGACAAATTACGGGGAAGCGAGCTTAAAATATAATCCAACAAATTGCTAGCTCCATTTTACTTGTTTACAACGTGTTTCAGTTTATACAGTAATTACTGACTTGTCTATTAAAACGATAATAAATTTGCTACCGCTCTGGGACCAGAAACGAGGCGGGGTTCTGCCACTCCTATAACCTTGACCTCTTGTGAAATTCCCTCGATAAAAGTTACCAACTTTCCTAATAGTTTTTTAAATTTGCGCGGCGGAATATTCGTTTGGAATTTCTAAACGTAACCGAATTGAACATCTGTTATAAATTGAAAATGTCGATCAGCTTTTGTTTTAATAAAGTCTACATTAAATTGTTGGATTGTTTTATGAATTGGTCCTGAAATTGTTTTCAATTTTTATCTGAGTAAACGTACTTAAATCTAGTTTTTTTTATTATCTAAAAAACTTGATTTTTATATCAGAATAGGGTGACAGCTATACTATATACTACACTTTCTGTATTTTCCATTTCCATTTTCTATTCATGGTTACAAGCCCTTCAGATGTTTGATGGTTAATTAACCTGAAAATTGTAAAAATAAATATAATTTAGTTATAATTTCTTAGAAGCAATAAATTTAATATATTCTACTTATTCGCATCTGAATTTAGCAAGTGCTATATACAAACCACCTTCCAACTACGACAAAAGTTTTTAAAATTTTTAGCCACTACGGTGTTATGGAGGCACAAATCCCTCGTGAACTCTATTAAAACTCCAGTACTAAAACACACCCATGACATTGTGTACAGAAAAGGTGATTTAATTAACTGTGACTAGTGTTTAGGTTGCCTCGTGAAACTTTTAGTATATACAGTGTGGAAATTTTCGATGGGCCCTGGAGGGAAAGTACTTGAAATACTGAAGATAGTAAATTTTGCTGGATGGAAACATTCCTTAATTTTTAAAAAGAAATAGAACTGTATATATGTGTTTGTTTTAGAAATACATAATAAAGAGAGTAGTATGACATGTCACATTTTTACGTTATAGGACATTAAATCACTATATGGTGGTAGGTTTCACTATAAAAAGTTTGACAAAAATAATAAAACAACGAAATTTTTTTGTTTTAGTTTCAGCTTTCGTGTATGTGCATGACTGTATCTATAGTCAATACAGTTCTGTATTGAAGATTCTGAATAATAACAGCTAGCTTATAATTATGTACGTATTACGTTAATTAAAATAGTAGACTTCTATTTTAGTTGTAGCTATCGTGTAACAAAATGAAATAATTAAAGAAAATGTCACTGAATTATTCCTTGTGCTGTTATTATTTATTTGATAAAATTACAGTACGAACAATTCATTTCATGAAATATAAATTAAGGTTACTCCAGTTATAAAATGATAGACGAGTTTTTAAAAGGCTATTATGAATTACGGAGAAATGAAAGGTTTTAATTCGATTAAAGTAACAATATAATATGAATTACAGACTACTAAGAAATAGATTTTATTTCAATAGGGTGATGGCGTGTGAGGATGCCCTAGGGGCGAAAATAGATGACCTTACAGGCGGTCTGTCGGTAATTGTCTTATAGGTTTTATTGTAATTAAAATTCAGAGAGCTCGCGTTTTGGAAGTTATTTAATTTTAATTGTTTAGGTAAAGAGCATGTTAATTGTGTAAAATTTAGTAGTATGGGAAGTTAGTAAGTCGAACAGACGCAAAATAATGTGATTATAAATTTCAAAATAGTATTTATTGATCTTGTTTAAGTTTAAGGTTTTATTGCAAGTTGAGGTGGGTCCACACTTGATCATTTTCGCGTTTCAGATCTCCATAGCATCGACACGTTTGGCTAGAGTGGATGCAAAATGATCGTGATCATGATTACACTTCGTATTATGATACACCCTGATCGCTATTAACCACGTATCTGATACTTGTCGTTGGGTAATCTGTCAAACGTATTTTTCGTAAATATAGACCACACCCCGGACACTCCATACAAAATTATCGGTTTGACAGTCACACTGTAGAGACTGCAAATGTGTGTGTTAACGCTTTATGGTTGGCACATTTGTGACTAGCGTAAAAAAAATTCGCGTTTTTTTGATGAAATACATCCGTAAACAGCACAATATCTAACCATTTTCTACGAAAAACGATAATCACAAATCAAAAATAATAAAATTACTTTAAGTCAATTTGATTAATGTTGTCAATCTTCGTTGCGTATTGTCCTTGTAGAAAAATACGGCCCATTTTTAGCCTGATCGTGCGGGGTGAGGTAAGTGTTTAATTTTGGCGGGGGGCGGAGAGTGTCCGTTCTGTAGCGTTTAGCTACTATTATGTATTCTGTGTATAGACTTTAAAGACAATTTTAATTACTCAAGAAAATTGTAAAAAGTATATTTTACATCAATCCGAAACACAACACGCAATTTGTTTTTAATTCTATTTAGTGAAAGTAGCACATGGAAATTTCGAACGTAAAAATCGCTCAAGCAATCCTAAATAAATAATTTAATTGTATTTTTATAAACTTGTAGCTTATAAAATATACACATATTAGTTTTGATTGCAAGCATAATATTACCAAAATTATATTTTAACCACTTATTTAAAATGACATAAAATTGCTCACTCTAGTAAAGTGGTTCATTCATTTTCCAATACACCAAAGGGTTAATACAGTGTGCAGTATGTTATTTGGGTCATTTCGGCGGCCATGGACACGATTTTAAGTCCGTATCAGATAATTAACTATCACTAATTGACTGTTCGTAGCAGGCTGAGGGTATATTGTTGTATTTTATAATCTTATTATCATGTAATATTCACGTGTTACCACAAATAGCTATACATATACGTATGTAAGCATAAGTAGTTGTTGGTATTGTTATTGATTTTTTGTTACAAACTACTATATTTAAAAGAAAATATTTGACTGTTATCTGTTTAAAATGGATAGCCTCAAAAACTGCTAAAACGATTTGAAAAATATACTTTCTCTAGTTGTAAGTTTTTTTTATTTTATAATTTAGTTTTATTATTAAGTTATGTTATGTTTGCTGTTCGAGTGAATATTTTTGTTATGTATCCAGAAAGAGAAATAAAAAATAGATGGAACAGCCGTCGTATTGTCTTATTATTTTACAAGGGGTTAAAAAGATATCCTGTAGAACCACTGTAGAACCATTAGTGACAAAATTTTCTAAAATTTACTTATCTTATCCAAATATTAAGTTCCTTAAATTCTCTATTATACTCCTGTATACCGTGTAGTGTGTAAATTACATCCTCATAAAGATGAGATCTTATTTCACATTGTACGTACAAAGACAACGATATTAATTTAACTTGATATTTTAACCGTTGGCAAAGGGCTATTAAAACCGAGGTTGAAATGATATTAATCTTTTTTTTATTGTCCTGTGTGTGTAAAAATTATGAAATATATTTTGTAATAATCTTTCTTTTGGTACAATTAATGAACGTACACAAAGAAGTCGAAGTTTAAAAATATCGAAGAGACCTTGAAATTATAAAAAGAAATTACGTACAGAAAGCTAAATTTATATATTTTGGTTTGTAAAATGTCCTCGGTGGACTTGAACAATTTCTATGAACATTTTTGTATATGTTTTTTGGGTATGAGAATAACCCGTAATCTATTTTTCATTACTCTAAGTGTTACGAGCATCTTAGCAGAAAAACGTTTGCAGGGTCCGTTAGAATTACATATTATTATATTGTATTACAAAACAGTGTATTTCATCATAATAAAAATGTCAGGGTCAGATACGCAGAGGTTTTATATTAAATGAAAAGCTTAGTTCATTGTCGTCCCACTATAAAGGAGCTTTAAACAAAACAAATTGTTTTTATGTTATTTTTATGTTATCAAGAAAATGAGTGCTACGCTCGCTACGGCGTAGCCGTCACGTAGACCGTAGCAAATAAATGATAGTTCTCGTAGCAAGTACAGTTTGGTATTAAATTGGATTTTAAAATTGAAATGGAAACGTGCTTTATATAATATATAAAATAATATAATTTAATTAATGGATAATAATATATTGGAAGAGAAAGAGCTTCTTATATTATTTCATGTAAGTTAATAATATATTATGTTTAGAACACGTCATGAGTTTTTCTAGGAAGATGATTTTAATAAAAAATGAAACTAAATATATATTATTAATACTTATGACCATGTAAATTTAATCAATACTATAAGCTGCTCTACTTTTTATGTATAAAGAGAAGAGCGTAAAAGACGGAATGTCCCGAGGCTGCACTTGGGGTGAAAATGTACACACAAATTCAATTAGAATGTTGAAATTGGACAAAATTTACAATTTATTTCAGTAAAGTACTCGAATGGAAAGCTATTGAAGAGTAAAATCTGTCTACAATACATATTGTTTTAGAGTAAAATAATTCTACGCTATGTTGTAAGATGTGTATATTTTCATATTTCTTTCTCTAAAAAACATTAAACCGAACATAAAGAAGCCATCACCGGTAGATAATTTTTTATTCCTGTATTACGAAAGCAATATAATTTTATGTTTTTATCCCAGGTTTACGTGAGCATAACTGTAGCAAATGGCTATAATAACTATTACGACTACATTTTCTCTTGAAATTATTATATGCAAACAACTGTTCTTCAGTTCTATATAAAAATAATGAAAAAGCTTCTGAGCAAACTGCTATCACTGTAAAGCCTGAGATTTTACTCAAAAAATAACTTTGTACGGAAGTTTCGCCACCATTCTGCATTCCCTTTCATAAATATATTTCGCTATTCAGAAAAATTCCTAGCCGGATACCAAACTTTCATTTTTGCAGTTTGTCGAAAAAGTTTTGGGAATAACACTGTGTTTATGTAACTTGCCTACGGGTCTGTTTCAAAATTTTCGATCTAGTAGATTTTCATAGTGAGTGGAATAAAAAACTTATGTTCCCCGAAAGTTTTTAAAATATTTCCTGACTTAAAAACATCTCTCAGAAAATCGACTTCACGTTAGAAACATATACACAACATAAAAATGCATTTAAAATCAGACGTTAAAATACTTGCACTACAAGAAGTTCGTAAAATAACCCTTGAAAATGTTCCATAACCCTAATTATATTACGGTTTCACCAACACAAATGTAAACAAAATAAAACTTCGGCACTCAATGAGCTACACACAGTAATAAAATTGATGTATATGAAGCAGTAAATTAATAACAAAGCTCTAGAACATTCCAACGAAAGTTTAGGATCTAGTTAGAATTCATAATCCAGCACTAGATAATTAATATATGTAAGTTCTCTAACAAGAGCACTAAACTCGAATGACAGACTCGTATTGCGCAATATTTTATACATATTTAGCTAGAGATTCTGCCTGGCTTTACGCGTATTATTTAAAATATTATGCAAAAATTTTGGCTCTACATTGAGCTAATCCATCTATTTTCTGTTCAGATTTTCTTATTTAATGATCCTTAAATGTCATTATTTCATTAAGCATTTCCATTTCCATATTAGCTTGTAGATTATAAATATAAGATAAAAGAGTAGTGAGAATAATAAAATAGAAAAAATTGTGATTCGGCATCTAACGCGGGTAAAATATGAAAAATCCCTGTAATATTGTTTGACTGACCGGTTGGCTTGGTTGGCAGTGGCCCTGCCTTCCAAGCCAGAGGTCGCGAGTTCGATTCCCACCCAGGGCAAATATTTGTGTGATGAACAAATGTTTGCTCTGTGTCTGAGTGTTAATTATCTGTACAAGTATTCATTTAAAAATTATATATGTATGTTTATCAGCCATCTGGTTTCCATAACGCAAGCGAAAGCTTAGTATGGGATCAGATCGTGCCGTGTGTAAAAAATTGTCCGGAAATATTTATTTATTATTATATTTTTTCGTTCCAACATTCTATTGGACCCTGACCCGGACTTTTCAAACTAGAGTTCCCCGAAAGTTTCCATAATGACAAAATTTTCACAAGTAAACCATTAAGTCGGTCATGAAAATAAATATACTTTGTATAGCGACTAATGGTATTCAGGCTGAGTATTTCAAAACATTTATACAAGTCTAGTCAGGGTATCTGGAGACACGGAAACCTTTTTTTAAACACAAATCTCTTTATGTAACCATCCAATGACAGTTCTATAGATAGCTGTTTATATATTTATTCGCTGTACATCACCGGTTTTCTTCAAAGAACGTAAGAATACGGCACACTAAACACGAAGTGAATGCAATAGTTGGGAAAATTCCGGGATTTAACTTTCATCTTACTTAATTCATCCTGTATCTGTGTTCTGTCCAATCGCGTTTGTGCGGGAATGAGAGAGGAAGAAATATCCTTTGAAGGTCCATATAAATTGTATGGGACTATGATCTTTGAAGACTCCGATGTAGAGTTGATATTTGCGCAGCAGCGTTAGCACGTGCGACCTTTCGCTTAGCTACACATTTATCCTTTTCACCCCGCTAGTACAGGGCGCTAATCGCTATATCAGTTGCGTTTATGCCGTCCTGAGCCTTGCCCGCTCCGTTTCCGATAGAAATAATAATCATAAAATATATAATAAATAAATTTTAAAATATTTAATACGCGATTTACGATTTATTTTTGCTACGTACTACAGTGTAACTGATAAGTAGAGACGACGCGCTCGCGTTTTTATTTATTTAAAGTGTTTGTTGATTAGAAAAAATAAACATGAAGACGTCATCGTTTTCTCTACGTGTTATGCGAAGGGTAAGTGTCGGTGTTATTTGTACAATTGAATTATTATGGGAGTAACAGGTTGTGAACGCCTACGTAGATGTTCAAGGCTCTACAGGTTGGGAGCGAGGGCTTTAAATCATCGACAGTTGTTCATGACCACACCCTATGTTTTTATTTTTTTTCCAACATTATAAAAATAAAAAATTAATCAAAGACAGAAGTAACGGTTCATGGGAAGTTAAGAAATATAGAAAAAATCTACATTCACGTTAATTTTATCTGAGACAATTAATAATTTAAAAATGTTTATTATAGTTATAGTTTATAAAAGCTCTACATTAGAAATATTTATTTTCCTGTTTTATAATTGTAAAAATTTCGCCGCTACTCTACAATCTCATATATTCTACTACCTAAGTAATTAATTATATTCTATTTTTAACCAAGAAATGCATGATTATACTTTCATGTATTTTTATAATAAAAACTCCTCCATAAACTGAACATAATAAATCTCCGTATGAAAGAAATAATTTTATAGTTATTCAAGTTTTTAATATTATTTATTTCATATTCCTTAATTAATTTTACGTAATAATCTCGTCTCTCCTGCCTCATACAGTTATATATTTTTTATTTATCTTTATAATGTAACAATTTGTCGTGAGCGTTAATGAAAAACTGTTATCACTTTTTGCGAAGAGTCATTTACTTGCCTTGTAATTTATTACAACGTAATTAAATCTTTCAATATATTATATTACGGCAAATATAATATATTGAAAGATTTAATTGATTGATTTAAATAAACTGATTTAAATAAACACACTGGTTTTATTACGAAAACTTTTTATATAGAGATTGTTGTAGATGATAAACTTATATTAATTTATTTTTAACACAAAACATTTGATTTGAAGAGAGTTTCGATTTACGATATTATTTCTAATCTAGGCTAGATCAAATACTATGTGTTGATTACTTATCAATACCTACATTTGATATTATTTAAAGATTTGTGTTGAATATTCAAAATGTCTTAACATTATTCGAATTTTGCAATTTTAAGCTTGAACTAGAAAATACAAAGTAATACAAATATATAAAGTATATACAAATGGACAAATAGATAAGCTCTTACAAATCGATATTAAATCTCGCTATCCTATAAGTCTCATCTGAACTGAAACATATTGACAAGCGACCCTGGCACGAGCGATGAGCACTCGACCATATACAACATTGAATGGAGAATATTATTGAGAGTAAATGGAAAATGTAATGTATGATACGTATGGTATTTCTATTATACCGTTTAATTACTTTTCCTTTACGTATAGAACTAATAAGAGCTTCAATAAGACTGTGGTAGGGTTGGTAATACCTCCCGTATTTGATTTGTTTAGTAGCCATTTTTATGGTAGGTACATTTTTTAGAGTTGTAAAAATTCTCGTAGTAGAAAAACGGTTCAAGTAAAACTCGTAATATCAACAGTGTTAATTGTAAATTGAAAATACAACTCTTTTGCAACTTTTGCAAATATTTCTTTCAAAGTTTTTGACGTATTATAAAGTTTTCAGTGAAGGCAAAATACCGAAGTTTTTGTACATAAAAAATTCATAAGCGCTTGCAATAAGCGAAAATACGCAAAGAAAATAGTTAAGGGTTTTTGGTTTATTTCACACCAACTTTGTAGAGATTTTAAAATGTAATGTATATTTGAATTACGTTAAAATCAATTGTTTCATTGTCATGTACGTTATTATTTAGCACCTTTTAATTTAATTTCTTGTTTTTCTAAACAAATAAATAATAGGAATATATTAAAGGTCACGCGTTACATATAAAATAATTAAATTATTTGTTTTAAAATTGCAAATTAGTCATGTTCCAGAGACTTGACTAATTGGATTCAAATCCAGTTAAAAGGCATTTTTATCTGGAGTTTTTCAATAGTCCAGTCTTAGAAATTCTTCATGCATTACGACAAAAGGCTGCACTTTATCACGTGAAACTTTAATCATTAGTAATTTGGTTATATTAACGGCATATTACAGTATTATAATATGTATAGACCAGTTCTAGAGAAGACAGTTTAAAAATTGATACTCTCAAAGCTACGTTTTAAATAAATTATTGAGATACCCAATCTTCATATTTTCTTTCCATATTTCTTAATGATATGTATCGAGAAGTGTACAGGAACTTCGGATTTCCATTTACCATTTGCATGTATATAGCCGGGAAAATTCATGTTTGAAATAAGGGTAATTGCGGACGTGGCGGGACTCGCGATGTCTCTGTACTCTGAAATTATAAGAGATTGGAACATATACATAGCACGTCTTAATATTATGTACTTTTCTGATTTCGAAATGAAAGAGATTTGTTTGATTTTAGTGGCTTGAATATATGAGGGAATAAAACGTTTTCTATTAAGTAAGGATATAAAAAGTCGACAGTATTTTGTACGCTTATTAATTATTTAATTAATATGATTGAAAAGCTATTTGATTACGTTATAATTCCTTATTGAGAATGTTGTTATAATTGTTCATAAATACAATCACGGAAACAAAACTTTATTATTTAAGTTATATTTTTCAGTTTCACATTAATGAGTTCATATGTAATGCGAAAAACATATTTCTTACAAGACCAAAGTGACCTAGCTACACATGAAATTCATTAGATGTTTTCTCTGTAAGAATTCGCAGAAATATTCCGTTTGCAGATTTTATAACAAGGGGGAAAGTATTTTTACGACTAGAACGCTATTTTGTTATCAAAATGGAACGAGATTCTAGATTTCAAATGTGGAGCTTCAAACAAATTTATTATTTTATTTAAGGTGGATTACCTTTCAAATAAATTACATTGAGGTTGACGGATGAATGTTTGTTTGCAGTAAAGGATGCTGTGAAAGGATGCTTTTGTCTGTTTTCTCTACCAAGTGGATATCAAAACTTATTAAGAATATAATTAATGAAATCCGGAGTAAAGACGTTTTTAGGTTAATAAATAATCATGACGTCAGTGTCATAATATCAATAATATAATAATATGAAAAATTCTCGTCTAAACTCTACATGAATAAAATCAATCAAGAATATTGATATTTTTGGTTTAATGGCATTCAAATGCTTTATAAATGTAAATTTATAAAAAATAGAAAAAAATTCAATCACGAGGCGGGACTCGAACCCGCATCCTTTCGCGCCAAACCGGGGCGGATGATTTTTTTCTATTCTTTATAAATTTATATCAATCAAGAATATTTTTATACTCCTATTATTATATTGAGAATAAAGTATATTTCTATAGATGTGAATTCTGTTTTAAATTTCGTCGAAGTGTCGGAGTCGTGCCTATCTCACCGGCCAGTAAATTTTAGAAATAATATTTTTGTTCAACCGCTTTGATGCTTTAGCAAGGAATAATATAAATTGAATGATGTTTATTTTAAAACATTTTAGATCGCTATACAATGTTGTCACAGCAGTGCATTGCTACACGCACACACATACAAATTGCTTTTACACGCAAGTATAGCTTTTATTGGCGAGGTTGCGACTTTTACAAATAGCATTGCCACGTTTTTGTAAGGTCGTAAGGATGTTAAGTGTTTATTTTTTGTTACAGAATCTTTTGTCTAAAGATTACGACAAAAAATAGTTTTTCCAAACTAAAACAAAGGAAGACAGAATCGGTAAAGCAAATTATATCATCAATAATCATTTTCGTGGACTCTTGACAGAAAAATTAATAATAAATAGAATTTGTTAATTAATAACATTCATCCGGAAAAAGTTTAATCTAGCATAGCCTTTAATGCCCAAACAGATTGGGATGTACGGAATATAATAAGAATTCTCAATTGTACACATGACATAACAAGATTAAATCGTAGTTTTGCCTTTGAGGAAATAACTCGTACTTCCTTTATTAATACCAGGAAGTTTCCTTTGTAGCGCTTCTTATTAGTCACTACTGTTCTTGTTATAATTAATTAATTGCAAGTGTGATAGTTGGCACAGATCTTATTCCCTCGAGTTTATGTAATAAATAATTTTCAGAAACAAGCTAGTTACCCGCGGATCAGCGCGGGTAAAATCAATGCTAACATATAAAATTCTTGTATCGCTGTTGTAGTTTAAGTCCTCCGAAACGGCTTGACCGATTCTCATGAAATTTGAATATTTTAGTAATACAAAAAAAAAAATATTTCAGCTGAATTAAGAACCTCCTCCTTTTTTTGAAGTCGGTTTATAACATTTTCCGGGACAGCTGGTATTTCCATGGCTCGTATATTATTATTTATTCTCATGTAAAAGAGTAAAAAACATATGTACATAATTATCCATTCTCACATTTTCGCATTTATATTTTAAAAGAATATTAGTAGGCTAAGTAAACAAATAAGTAACTTAAAATCCAGTGGGAAAATTTATTTTATAGGTAAAAAAACTAATGCATCAATACCTTTATTATCCATTGATTGAGTGCAGGGAATTATGAACAATGGAGAGCTTCATTTTGAATTGCATTCATAAAGTTTCTTAATCGCACCATTGTGAGGGAGATATTTTCTTTTATAATGTTTGATTAATTGGTATAGTTTGTTATTTCTATAACTATGTAAAAAGCTGAATAGTTTGTTTGTTTGAACGCGCTAATCTCAAGAAAAATTCTTTCGGTGTTAGATAGTCCATTTATCGAGGAAGGAATATTATAGGCTATCATCCCGTTAAGACCAACAAGAGCGAAGCCACGCGGGTGAAACCGCGGGGAGCAGCTATTGTGCTTATATATAAAATTAATCAACATAATTTAGCCTTGTATAAAAGCTATTACCACTTATTTTTAACGATGCAAAGAACGTTTTAAATTCTTTTCAGCACACAAAAGTGCATAAATTCAACACTGCAAATTGGTTTAGGTCCCAAGACAATACATAAGCTAAGAGGTCTAACGTCATCGTTTCTCAAGGAATGTACGGCCAAGGGCGCAAGATGCTCATCTAATCTAGATAATGTTTAGGGACACTAGACTTTAGTGGCATTGACATAGATGCATTAATGGGATGCAATCGATAATCTTTGCATAACTGCTCTTGTGGGTGAAGATGTTTAAACATGAATGTCAAGAGGTGATAGAATATGAGTTAAGTCTTCTATTTTGATAGTCGTTCTATAAACTTACATGAGACAATGTATTCAATTTCAAATTTCATTAATTAAATTTTTGTGTCTTATTTCATTATCCTATTTCATGACTTATATTTTTTTTTGATATTACTTATTTTTATTAAGCTGTTGCATAGCTTCTATCGCGGGCCTTGAGCGCGGGGACCGAATCCAGAAATTGCGTAACGAAAAAACATCACGCTCCCCACTCCGACGGGCGCGGAGGTGTGGCTTGAAGGCACGCTATGCAATAGCTTTACCGCGGCAGTCCCCGAGTGCCACAGTGTGCCCGAGTGCCACACGTCTTTTTTTTTTATATTACTTATTTTTCTTTACTCATAAAAAAATATTTTACACAAAAATAAATCAATATTCGATTCAAATGTAACAAACATCTTTGAAATAAGTTAGGTACTGAATAAATTAAACTTCACAAAACGTTCAATATCCTTCATCTTAATTCTTACCAATGTAAGAAGAAATTTGAAGAGTTTTTACTTTCAATCAATTATGATAACTCAGAGCATCTTATTGTAATAATGTTAATAATTCAACCTTACACAACTCACATAATCTCACTCTCACATACACATACCTATACACACCTGCACATTTGTGTCTTTTTAAAATTTGTATAAATCGTCTAACTTACTTTTATCATTACTTTGTGTTTCTGTTTTGGAGATATGAATGTGAAAATTTTGGTTAGTGGAACTTCTAATGTATGGAGGCGGGCGTTGGCACCTGTGCCGCAGCTTATTTAAGCTTTTATGGGTGCCATCGTTCATAGTTTTTGTAATGTTGTGTTTTGTTGTTCCAAATAAACAATTTTGATTTTTGATTTTTTGAATTATTTGCCTAATTTTAACGGTTAAGCGGCACACATACTCACTTCACACACACACACGCACACATCTCTGGACTTATTACTTTCTTCCACATTATTGTTATTCAACATTCATAATTTTAACTTCACATTTTTAATTAAAATTTACATTTTTAAACAAAATTTTGTTATCATTGTTCTAAAATTTAAATTATAATTAAAACCTTTCAGTCAGTTAAGTATTACATCGGAGAGCGAATAAATTGTTCAAAAGCAGAATTGTGTCTATTACGCCTAACTTCATTTTGTCTCCGAGACTAAGATTTTGTTTAATTTATGAGCACAAAGAACTTTGACGTGATAATTTTAAAATAACGGTTAAAGTGCTTTCCTTTGTAAAAATTTAATGTTAAACGATCTCTTTGAGAGACGCTTTCTTCTTAATTTGTTTTCAGTAATGTTTTATTCGAGAAAATAGTCCGAAGAAATATGCTTTCAGTACGATTTACAAGGTATTTTCTGAATAGAAATAGATAAATAAATCTGTATGTGATAAAACTAAATAAATTTAAGCAAAAAGTTAAAAATACTTTCAACGATTTCACTTTTTGGTCCATTGTACTGATATTTTTTTCCCGGTACGATATGCCTAATTCGTGTAGAAGAAAGCCAGACATTCACATTTAAATAATTGAAACGTGCATTGATATTTTATTTATAATTAAGAAAGTAATTATCAAATCAATATGTGATGATCCGAAATAATACGCTATAGAAGAAAGTAGCTCATTGATAACTACATTTATTTAGAAATTATAATAAAATCGTTCTACGTACCAACGAAGGTTCCCAATATAATATTATGTAGATTGTAGGTAAATTTTCATATTTTATCTTTATGTCATTTGATCGTTTGCCCTTTCGATTTTAACCAGTATTTCTTAACAGCATAATAATTAGCGAGACACGCGATAAGTATATAAATTATGAACGCTAATGAAGGAAGCCCTGATCGCTTTAGCAGTCCATTAATGAAACACCGCTTCAATTACCGATATGTAGGTCACTGTGATTGGATACAAAAGTGCAGGGATGTTTTATAACCCTTGATGTTATCGTTACGAAATCGATTTGAATACAGATATAGTTTTCCGCCTCGTTCGATTTTTAAAATTGACCACTTTTTTTTATTCATAATTTTTTATTCATAAACGGGATTTTATTATGTGCCGGTATTCGAATTTCGAATGTTCGTCACCAAAAAGTTTGTGCTTCTGACCTGGCTTTTTAATTATTTTTTTCTAAAAAATAAGAAAATATAAAAACATGCTTCATTTATATTCATAAAGTGTTCAATTTAAATTCATTGCTGTATTGGTCATTTATTTTACTTTATAAATCTAATAATAAATAATAATGTGGTTATTTTTATCGATCACTTTTCATGTGTATTGTTTTCCTTCCGCTGTCATCACTAGATACATACAATAATTCTAATACAATAATTTAAGGTTATGATCCACTAAAGAAGTAGGTCAGCATTTCGATGCACCGTGAATAAGCGCATGAATTTTACACATGGACGTAGCGTACTCATGCGAAGTAGAAAGTCCTGAGTGGCGTTCTGTTTAGAATAGCAATGAGTAAACACTGAAATGTTGTTTAAAACCATTGAGATACAAATGTACCTGTATATGTGGTGCTTTAAATTAAGCTAGAATCGCGTAGTGGTGGAAATTTGACCTTTAGCCATCAAAGATATTATACGTAAAAAGAGGTAGATAGGATATTACCGCTGCGAGAGTGGCACGTCGAAATGTGGCCAATTAGTAACATTTTACTTCAGTTGTCTCTTTTTTCGCTCACGAAGTTGAAATATGCTATTTTTGACGTCTAAAGTTTCTGAAGATCGAATTTTGTGTTGGTAACCTTAGATAGGTTCTTAGATAGGTTAAAAAATCACCTTTTTACCTATAATATCATTGCCTGTATAATTGTATATGTCTGTGCTTTAAATGGAGATAGGATGTCCTCGTGCTTGAAATTCGACCTTTTCATAGAAACTCTCACGAGTATTTCACGCAATGCTACCTTCCGCAAATTTGCATTGTTATACGAAAACAACGATATAATATGTATCATCCCGATACGAGTAGAACATTCTAAAATATAGGTTTGTTTATCCATTTTATTGGACTGTATGCACCCGAGAATCTATCACACCTTTAGAGACGAATATGGACAGCACACACACTATTTAAACTGAATTTTGCATATTGTGATATTCAGCTTATTCACAAATACAAATTGATACAACATTCAGAATTAGTGATTTATTAATATCACAATTCTTCGTAAAACTTCATAATTATTATAAGAAAATAGTATAATAGTCCTTGGTTGCTAAGGACAACGGATACAGTATAAATATTAGTTTAAACAATATGATTAATAAACTCAAGTAAGACATGCAGCTTGAACGAAAATTGTAAACACATTTAGTCACAAGCTCTTCGAATTTAAACCTTAATTCACAAACACACAGTCGCTTTTCACCTGGCAATGTGCATGAATATTAAACAGACTGCAAGCAAACAAACGAAATATAATGGGGTCGGACAAGGCTTGAATTGGTGCGATGATTTATGAAACGCTGTGATGTGTGCAAAATGTTGGAGACTTGCACGTGAATAGTATTAATTGAAACGTTTATTTTTAAACTTATAGATGATTTTATGAATTTGATAGTTTAACCTTTAACCCTGTCAAGATGAAATTGGAATCAAGCTTTTGGTTTATACATATAAACTAAAACTTAAGATTAATTTGTAGAATGGAAAATTACTTGAATTAGGATTTATCAAACCAAGATGGATTTTAGTACGACCTTAAAAATGATAATGGTGTCGGTCGTAAAGGTCAAGAACGAATGGACAATTGTAAGGATACAAGTTAAAATTATAAAACATAATAAGTACGTGTGATTATATTTGATGAAAATTAAGAAAGGAAAGAACCATTGTAAGGTAAACTTTAGAGAATGATAAAATTAAATATTCACTTTTTAAATACTGAAAAGTTTTGTTACATCACAAAAGGCACTGAAGACTGTATTTTATTTTTCATGTCAGCTCTATGCAAATGTCCATTATTACAAATTATTTCAGAATTTTCAACTCTAGAACTTTGCAAATAAAGGGAGGATACGCTAAGTTTAATTTTTAAACTACGCTTTTGAAATAGTTTCTGTAATATTCAGGAGCGTTTTATAAAAATGTTTCTTACAAAAATTTTATTTAACCAAAACGGGAAAAAATTAATGGATATTTTTAACGCATAAACTCAGAAATTGCTAAATCGATTAGTATTTTTTTTTACTGTCAGAAAACTAAATTATTCTCGTTCACATTATTATGTATTACTAGCTGTGCCCCGCGGTTTTACCTGCATTGCTCACCTTCTATTGGTCTTAGCGTGATGATATATAGAGTCGATAGCTTTCCTATATCCTATTTCCATCCCGGGTCAGGTAAAGCCGGGACAAGTATCTAGTGTATAAAGTACATTATATTGTACAGAAGTTCGGCATATATGATAAATGAACTGCCAAAGCTCGATCGATTAATACTCCACAGGGGCGCGAGATTCATCGCATTGTTCCACTATGATTACATTTCGGATAATCACGATTTTGTATTTCTATATTGGATATCGTATTAGGCGGTTTTTGACCCGTAAAAAGGGAAAAGGTTTAGTCCGATTAAGGTTTCTTTGTAAGGTTGTGAAATGCTTATGAAATGTTACGTTTCACAGATAGATAAGTATTTAAAATGAATTTTATTTATACATATATTTATACATTTATACATGATAATTAATATGTATTAACCATGTTTCATAGAAAAATCATTCTATATTGAACTGAAGCATAAAAAACGATGTAATCGTATAACAGACAATCTTAATTCAATTCCCTATACTCTATAGGCACTTTTATAGAGTAAACAAATAAATTGAATTTTCACGTGCGTTGTAAGCAATTACTGCGGATTTTTATCTACAGAACCAACATTTTGAATCTGCGTTAATTTAAAGACAAGACTAAAAAACTCTTCTAAAAGTAACAAATAAAAAAGTTTCAGATTGAAATAGCCTAGTTAGCTCAGCGTTCGCATTCATAATGTTTAGTTTCAACTGTAACAGACAACTAAAGACACTTGTGACACAAAGGGAAACTTAAAGAAGCTCGAAGTACAAGGGTGCTCACACAAAGCTGAAGGACTTTCACTAGTTGGAACACAGTTTTGATTAAACTGCCTTGTTTTTTGACAAATATACTAGCTGTGTCCCCGCATAAGTTTTCTGGCTCACTCTTATCACTTGGGGGTATGAAAAAAAATGTTGGCCGATCTATCCAATAGGCACACAAAATTTCATGAGAATCAGTACAGTCGTTCCGTATGTGGATTTGGACTATGGTAACTAACATTGTTACCATACTTCTCTGACACGAGAATTTTAAATAATATTATATATATATATATATATATATATATAGAGAGAGAGAGAGATTATATACACATTATTTTTACATGAACGATAAATCAGAAAAAGAAAAGAACGATTTACGCTACACCGTGTCCCGTCCGGGACTCGAACGATTATTATATACTTTTGTATTAAGTGATTCATGCCTGACCGTAGATCGGCCGTGCACGGACGGAGCCCGGACGGGGAACGGCGATAAAGGTGGATATTGTTTCATCTGTTTCCCGGCTCAGCTCCGGCACGGCCCGTCCCCGGCATGGCAAGAAACTCCTTACGTTGCATAGGACACATTTTTGACACTATTTTAAGCCCGGGGCTTTGATTGTGTATTCAAATATATAGTCTCTTTGTTATTGCAGGCCACAATGTATGTGCATACCAAATACTGCCAAATTCGTGAATGTTTTTGTAGGAAATACTAACAAAAGATGAACCATACACTAGTTTTTGGATTTAAGAAATAAGAATAGAGTTATTGTGATTCCCAATAAAAAAAAAAGAAACTAGAATCAGTCCCATTCTTTAAAGATAATATAACAAAACTTATTCAAACCTTTAAGTGACGAATATGCACAAAAGGCCACAGTTACTTTTGCATATAATATTATATTGTATAAATTTTTGCATATTATTCTCTACATTGTATACGTTGATAAAGCATAATATCAAGTGTCACTATCCATACAACATTAGCTTATCAGCTACTATCCTCTCTCATATACAATTTTTCCTCAAAGAATTGGCTCAATGGACAAGGCGTTTTATTTATATACAAGAGGCTTTAAGATTAAGATAAGCTATCTATGGTTGATGTTTTGGAAGTTCTCAGTACGCGATTTAGTCGCGCAATTTAACATAATGTGTGCCTCTTTGAGTTTTATGAGCTTTTTGCAAGATGTAGATGGATTTGGGATTTGTTCCAGTGTGATAGTTTTTTAGTATATTTGTGTAGCGTCATGTAAATAATTACTATAACCAACTTATTTATAAACATTATTTAAGACGATAGTGATATCAAGTTGTTTTTATAAAGTACAACATAATACCAATATTATTTAATATTAGAGACCTCTCTCTACATTTCTAAAAATTTATAATGATAAGAAAATTTTTATTTATTTATAATATAACTTATATTATAAATACTTACTTGATACAAAAAGAAGACATCACCGTCTGCTTTTAACCCTTACCTTTATCAAAAGAAAATATAAACGTAAGCCT